>JALIZH010001131.1:0-17911 GCA_030522465.1 Rhipicephalus appendiculatus | reverse complement strand
GCAGCGTCTCCTTGCTGCGCAGCGTTCGTTATGGAAGCTTGGCTCTGATGCTACTTCTGAGAAAAAAGAAAACCAAAATGTCCGAGACTGCCGGCTTTCCGAATGCTTCTTACGTCGGTGCTGGGGGGCTGGGATGTTCTCGTGTCTCAGCAGTCGCAGCAAGTTTCTGTCCTTTCTTATTTCTTACCAAAACCATGTATTGTGGGCATAGAAAGATTGTTGTTTTTTATACAGAATAGAAACACTAACTGCCTTACGCGGCGATATTTTGGATGTTGAGTGTGCTTTAGCTGCGAATGCACGTTACAAATAAAAACAGAACAGCGAAGTTACTTGAAACTATTGTGTTAGATAAAATGGTGACGAATTTTCATAAGGCAACCGTGGCAGTCCCCTAAGCATTTGATTACATGAGGCATATGGGTAGCCGTTTACGCGTAGAATTTAGTTACATCCTTATCAGGAAGAACAGCACACATTTGCCAACAGATAGGCAAACTGAGCTAATTCCGAATGTATGTCAGTACATGCAGTGGACAGCAAACAAAATGCACACTTTTCCGAGATCAATTGGTGTTCTAGTGCATACTTTCTGTTCACTATCGATTTATATAATTGCTATGTCCGATTTTACGCGACAAGATGTTTTTTTTACAGCGAAGCTGAATATGGTTAGGCGAGAAGAAAATTCTTCCCCCCTATGTACGCGGAAATTCTCAGCGTGTGTGACAGAAATTAGGCGATACCTACTACTCACCACTGATTCATTAAAAATGCAGAGCAGGTGTGAATACGGAGTGCGTGCAAACATAATAAAATAGAAAGGGAAAAGAAGCGCGCCATTGGCGGCGCTGTCAGTTACATCGTTTTTCAAGTAATAAGCGAAAAAGCCGTATTGAACTTTCGAGATTAGCCCAGTGAACTGGAACGCGTGATTCACCGCGACTCAAATAAGCGCGACGACTATGGATGCGCTTCGGCTTTTCGAGGCCTTCGTCAACAGTAGCGTCTTGTACTCCATTTCATATCTTCGGCTTACCAAAGACGATGCCGAGCGCATAGAGGCAATAATACAGAAGGCCACCAAACGGGCTCTGGACCTCTCAATCACCACTTCCAATGCGAGTTTGAACACAATTTGCGTGATCAACTCGCTCCAGGAGCTCACGGAAGTCCATCTTGTAAACCAGTACACTCACTTCACGAAAACACCTTCCGGTCGGTCCCTTTTTGCTCGCGTTATACACAACATGACCCTGAAACTGGACACGCTCAGGGTACCGGAGCTGTCGAGACACACATTTTTCGTACAGCCTCTACCCAGAAACATGGCATCAGAGCTGCATCAGTGAAAATGGGAAGCGCTCGTTTCGGGCTCTAGAAACACGGTGCGGAAGTAACACCGGGGTTTAGTATGTGGACGTTGCCGGACCGGTCGAGAGGGGGGTAATGTACCACAGCAGTATTTCAGAAGGAAACGCAGGTGATTGGTTTCTCCTTTGCGGCCCGCAACAACACATAGGTGGAGGAGGCTGCTATAACGTCAGCTCTCTCGCGCCGAATTTCTAACGCAGTCATTACTCATTCTCGCAAAGCCTGCGCCCGCTACTTGGCAGCGGAAATTTCACCCCTTGCCTACGAAATAATGACACTGAAATTGTTCGAGGTTCTGAATAATGACATGAACAGGCGCAAAGAAAAACCTTTCCATCAGTTGTCCTTCCAATTCTGAATTAGTCGATCCCTAACTCGCCTACCAAAAGAGGTCCCTGAGAGGCCCCACCTGGCTCGTGAAACGGATTCCTTCCATTTCGAATGTCTGTAGAGAATGAAGCAAGGCTAGAACGTGGCCAATTTCCGTATTCGTTGATGTATGGGCTAAAGCCTATACATTCAGTTTCCCCATAATGTAGGCGGCCAGGGGCTTTGCGCTTCGAGAATTCCCAAACCATATGCTACATATTCCGTAATGGTGGGATTTATTAATTTTTTATAAATCTCACCATTACGGTGAGATTTATAAAACGAGAGATAAACGTAATCTCTAGATTTGTCGAAGGCATTGTAGGGGGGAGGAAGCGGGAAGGAAGTGTAATAATATGGATGGACGACTATATGTACATATTTTAAACAGCAAATTTCAAAGCTCCTTCATCCGCTGACCTTTATACCTAGATAGATAGATAGATAGATAGATAGATAGATAGATAGATAGATAGATAGATAGATAGATAGATAGATAGATAGATAGATAGATAGATAGATAGATAGATAGATAGATAGATAGATAGATAGATAGATAGATAGATAGATAGATAGATAGATAGATAGATAGATAGATAGATAGATAGATAGATAGATAGATAGATAGATAGATAGATACCACCAAAACTCTTTTGGTTCGCAAAGAAATGCTTCTAATTAAACAAAAGAAACGAACCAAATCTCCGTGGCTTGCACCCCTTCCCTGACGCTCGCTCTGGTAACCTGGAAACCGCGAGAAACTTAAACAGCTTGTTGGAGGAATGAAAAGACTTATGATTACTTTTGCGCGTGTCAAAATGAAATATTGGGACGGAAATCATTTTATGCAGACACACAAAGCCATTCATACAGCACGCCCACTGCGCAGAGGAGGAGAATCCAGTAAGCATGCCTTTATTTTTATGTGCGTTTTTCCTTATGTTCGTGAGCCTTTCTCCTCAAGATACGCATTCATCTTTGGGCTCCAGGCCCAATTTTCTCGCGTAGCTTCTTTATCTTCTCCAATGTTCGTGTCTGCTTGTGCAAGTAACGTTTCAAATTGGCTCGGGACGCGAAGCGAATATTCCACAGTCCATCAGAGCACCCTTTTTTTTTACCCTTATAAAATAAAAACAGCCGAAAACGAATAAAGTTTTAGAAAGACTTAGCGAGATCAGCGACAAAATGCTTGAAGTTTCTGACTTCTGCCCTGACTGCTCTGCGGTGAAGAACAGAATGGATCAGTTAGCGGTTCCCTGAAAACAAACGCGCTCCTTGTCGGTGTAATTCTGGTTCAACCACCCAACGTTCCTTAACAACCTCCTCGTTTGTTTTCTATTCGTATGCGCTCAGGGTGAACGCTGCTGTATTTCCTGCTCTTGTTGTTCTTTCATAAGCGGTAGTTACGTACTGCTTTCTAACGGCAAGCAACATTTGGGCTTGATTCTTGCGGTTTCACGAACAGCGTTGATCTTTCACGCCGTTACGTCGCGGTACATAGTGTGGCGATGCTTTTCTCATGCTTTTCCGAACAGTACACGCGTGGGAAATTTACAAGCGTGTAAAGGTAAACGCGAAAACGTTGCGTCGGATAAAGCAAACTTTGACAAGGAACAGGAGCTTGCTCACTGCATGAAAAAGAAAAATTCTGGATAATTTTAAAGGTGAAAAGAAAGACCTTAAAGACAAAAAATTACACCATCTCCCGCTAAAGGGAACCATGTGTAGATGTGAAGCAGCGGGCGCTAACGCTTACACTGGCGGCGGCGTTGACGCTGGCGCTCATCGCAGCGTTGCGCAGGAGAGAAAACTGGGGAGGCGCAAAGCACGCAGTGATGGAGCGGTGTTTCCTACTGGAACATGCCAATCGCTGCTAATGGGCAACGAGAGACAGAAGACTCCGACTGGACACAGAGACCCGCAGTCCGCTTTTTGTTAACGCGCGCGCTGCGAATTTTAAATGCGAAGCATTTCTTAGCGAACTTCGGCGACTTTGAGCGTATATATCTATCTAGCTATCTATCTAGCCGCCTACGACTTCGTGCTCTCCTGGCCGTATCGTTCATGGGATTTATACCAAATTTGGTATGGCATAACATGACTGTATTACGAACATAAATGGCTGGTCATATCATGAAAATCGTGACTAACTTGTCATGAAAAGTATGATTTACATGCCACGCTCATGGCGCGCTCGCGGCCGTTTCGTTAGCTTGATATATACCAATTTTGGGATTGAGTGACGTGACTGTATGACGAACATAAATGACAGGTGGTAATATGCAAATAATGACGTGCATGTCATGAACAACATGATTTACATGCCACGCTCATGGCGCGCTCGCGGCCGTTTCGTTAGCTGATATACACGAAACTTGGTATTGAGTGACGTGACTGTATGACGAACATAAATTACAAGTGGTAATATGGAAATCATGACATGTCATGTGCGACATGACTTGCATGCCACGCTCATGGCGCGCTCGCGGCCGTTTCGTTGGCTTGATATACACCAAATTTGGTATTGAGTGACATGACTGTATGACGAACATAAATGACAAGTGGTAATATGGAAATCATGACATGTCATGAGAACATAAATGACAAGTGGTAATATGGAAATCATGACATGTCATGAGCGACATGACTTGCATTCCACGCTCATGGCCCGCTCGCGGCCGTGTCGTTAGCTTGATATACAACAAATTTGGTATTGAGTGACATGACTGTATAATGAACATAAGTGGCAGGTGATAACATGAAAATCTTGGCATGCATGTCATCTACAACGCCATTTACATGCCACGCTCGTGGTGCGCTTGTGTCTAGTTCGCTAGCTTGATATTGCCACGCGTGTTTCTTATTCTCGCGTTTGCTGTATTCGCTTTTCGCCCACAAAGACTGTCAGGGTAACGCTCGGCGCAGACCACGCCTTAGTGTTCGAGAACCTTCGCGATTATAGTAGATCGTCTTGTTAAGATTGCGCGCCGGACGCGAACCGACCAGCTTATTCCAGAGCTTCCGCGACGACTAGTGATAAGGCTAGAATGTTCGACGCGTGCGTTATAAAAGCCGGCGCGTTCCAACGATGTACAGTTGATCGACGGCCGACGCTCTGTTCGCCGCTATCAGTGCCAGCGTTTATTGCTGTAATCTCACCTTCAGTTTACCGGCCACAAGTTCGGCCTAATAAACAGTTTCATCTCGGACTACTGCCTACTGCCTTCGTCGACGTCACGACCACGTGAGAAAATTGGTATTGCGTACGTGACTGTATGACGAACCTAAATGACAGGTCCTAACATGTAAAACATGACATGCAAATTATGTTAAGCATGATTTGCTCCTTCCTGGCTGCTTCGCATTACATCAATTCCCACAGTGCGTGGGATCTGCCGGCTTTTTTATTCTTCAACAACGCACAGGAGAAATCTCCCACTGGCACCACCTTGCGGGTCAAGAGAGAGAGAGAGAGAAACGAAGAGGAAAGGCAGGGAGGTTAACCAAGCTTTGGCTCGGTTGGCTACCCTACACGTGGGGTGGGGAAAGGGGGGGGATAATAGAAAGGAAATGATAGAGAAGAAAGAAGAAGATTGAGAAAGAGATGGCTGTACAGTTAGCTTGACACTACACAACACGAACTCGCGGTGTTCGTTCACAGGCGCTCGTGAAGTCCGGTGGTCCTCAAGAAGCACAAGAGTGCTTTCGTGGCCTTGCGCATATGCGAAACCGTAGGCCAAGGTCCCAGGATCTTCTTTTCGGTCAGTGGTCTTGGATCCAGGTGACGGAGCTTGGCTTCCAATACACGTCGTTGAGCCTTGTATGATGGGCAGTGGCATAGAATGTGCTCCAGCGTCTCCTCGCAGGCGCAAAAGTCGCATGCCGCACTGCTGGCCATTCCAATGAGACACGAATACGCATTCGTGAATGCCACGCCCAACCACATGCGACACAGTAAGGTTGCATCGCGTCGTGAGAGCTCGGATGGCAAACGAAGTTGCAAATTTGGGTCAATCGAATACAGGCGTGCGTTGGAAAAACCCTGCGTATTCCATTGTAGAAGCGTGATACGGCGAGCAAGTGATTGCAGTCGCCGCGCGGCGTCCATTCTCAGGAATGGCATGGGTGTCCGAAGGTCTTGGTCATGCGCCGATCGTGCAGCTTCATCCGCGCGGTCATTGCCGACAATTCCGCAATGACTCGGCAACCACTGAAATATAATATCATGTCCTCCTTCGAGCGCTTGGTGGTAGTCGTGCCTTATCTGATACACCAACTGTTCGTGTAATCCGTGCCGTAAAGCAAAGCGTAGTGTTTGTAAGGCTGACCTCGAGTCGCAGATCCAGTGCCATATATACGCGGTGGCCAGTGAACGGTTGTGCAGCGCGAGCAGTCGGTTTTTAAAGACGATAGTCTTTCTTGGGACACTTCAACGCAAAAAGTTTCGTCTGTCTGTCTATCTGTCTGTCCGTGACTCGATTCAGCTAGCTACAGGGCCAAAGTTTAACTAATTTCTGAACGCCCAGCTATCTTGAACTGGTGTTTTCATTCGTACTTGTGAACATATTCGATCAAAAAGGAAATACTAGGCATACCTGAGGTGCAACTTAATATGTAATTATCAGGTCGTATGTTCTTTTAATAGAAAATACACAGATACGTAATTCTAAAGACCCTAGTGTCTTTTAATAATAACGAACTGCGACGCTTTGCACGAAAAAGCCTTCTGCCGACGATATGATGCTGCCGCTGGCAGTGGCCCTGGGTTCCATCTCACGCAGCGCCTTCTCTATTTTTAAGGCGAAAGCCTTTAATGTCTCATGCTCACGTCCGTCCGGTGTCCGTCCGTCCGTCCGGCGTCCGTCCGTCCGTCCACACCCCCCACTGCGCATGCGCATACCCATTCAAAAAAAATAAAAATAAAAAACCTCCTCTCCATCTCTCTCTCCTCTAGGCATCCCCTCCCCGCGGAGGCCACACCCTCACTGCGCGTCCCCCTCCCTCTCTCCCCCTCCTACGCTCCCCCCTCTCTCCACTAGGCATTCCTCCCCGCGGCGTCCACACCCCCACTGCGAATGCGCGTCTTACCCTCTCTCGCCTCTCCTACGCTACCCCCCTCTCTTGCCTCGCGACGCCGACGCAGGCAGCGTCTGCTAGCGAGTTTCTTGGTTGAAAAAACCGACTGCTCGCGCTGCAAAACCGTTCACTGGCCACCCCGTATATATGGCACTGGATCTTGCTGCAAGGTAGTGCCGGTGGGAGACTTCTCTTTGCGCTGTCGAACGATAAAAATTCGCAGCATGCGCGTTAACTAAAAGCGGACTGCAGGTCTCTGTGTCCAGTCCGAGTCTTCTGTCTCTCATTGCCCATTAGCAGCGATTGGGATGTTGCAGTAGGAAACACCGGTCCATCACTCCGTGCTTTGCGCCTCCCCCAGGTTTCTCTCGTGCGCAACGCTGCGATGAGCGCCAGCGTGAACGCCGCCGCCAGTGTAAGCGTTAGCGTCCGCTGCTTCGCATCGACACATGGTTCCCTTTAGCGGAAGATGGTGTAAACTTTAAGGCGAAAGCCTTTAATGTCTCATGCTCACGTCCGTCCGGTGTCCGTCCGACGTTCGTCCGTCTGTCCGTCTGTCTGTCTGTCTGTCCGTCTGTCTGTCTGTCTGTCTGTCTGTCTGTCTGTCTGTCTGTCTGTCTGTCTGTCTGTCTGTCCATCCATCCTTCTGTCCGCCCGTCTGTCCATCCGTCCATGTTCGTCCGTCCGTCCGTCCGTCCATCCGAGCTCTGGCACAGAGCCAGGTGGCCGCCGGGATGCGCAAACGGACGCCGGTCGCGTCGGACTCTATAGCGCTCGCGCTTTGCTTTCGCAGCGTCGCTGTGCCCAGAGTTTGCAATCATTCCGACCGACGCCGTCTCAATGGACCCAGGCGTTCACGAAATACACTTTCGAATTTACAAAGGGTCCGTCAATTTAAGAGCTGGAACGCGGATGGCGTTTGCACGATGCGCAAAGCGCGAGAAAATACTAACGCATGCGAACGGAGGAAGATGAGTCTCGCGTCTCGCTGCGATTCGCGGTAAAAACTTAAAACAGAAAACACGCACACATTCGGTTTATGTGCTATCCCACTGAGATTGTAGAAGAAAAAAAGGCATGGCATAATCAGTGGAATGGCCACAAGCTTTGGCCGAACACACTTTGGAATGTACAAAGTGTCCTTCAATTTTTATCAATTCCAACCAGCTGCGGCCGATTCAACATTAAGTAGGTGATGTCTCAGGCAAAACAAAACATAGTAGTACAGCCGGCACAAGACTATCGTCTTTCGACGACATTTGCAGCGAAGCACGTAGATACGTGGTCAATTTTTAAATGCGAATGCATTTCTTAGTCGGGCTATGTGAGGCGTCGGTGTGCGCATCTTCTCCGCGATCACTCCCTCTCCCATAGCAACAGCCGCGGGCGCGCGCGCTGATATTCGCCCCTAGCAACCGGTGCAGGTGGTGCGGGCGGAGTAGCGGAGTGAGTGGAGAGGAGGAGCGCGCTCTGGTGCGTGAGGGCGCTCGCATCGCGGGAGCTCGGCGGAGCTCCCGCGTGTGTGGAGAGTGTGTAGGAGAGGGTAGGTGAAGTGCTTCGCCGCTCCTTCTCTCGCCGTTCGCTCTCTCTCCTCCCTGCGCCCCACTCTCCCGTCCGCTCGCTCGCACGTATATATATATATATATATATATATATATATATATATATATATATAATAAAAAAAAATTTAAAAAAAAATAAAAAATAAAAAAAGCAAAAAAAAGCAAAAAAAAAAAAAAACAGGCGCTGCGCCGTACTCCCGACCGGGCTGCAGAAATTAGGCGCCTTTTCCTTCTTCGAACCACAACTACCATATATAAATGGAGTGAAGCGCGCGCAAAATGCATTCGCATTTCCTCACGATTTCCCTTCGGGGAAGGGGGGGGCATTTTTTTAGCGCTGTTTTTCACTCGTAACCCTACTGTCTTTTAGGCTGTGCTGAAAATGCGAAGCTGTGCACGAACTGCGACGCTTTGCAAGAAAAAGCGCTTTGCCGACGATAAAGTCCAGCCGCTGGCAGTAGCCCTTGGTTCAGCACAAGCTCATGTTTTTCGATGGCGTCCATATCTCGCGCAGCGCCGCCTCTATTTTATCAATGCCAGCCAGATGCGGCCAATTGGACGTACAGTTGGCGCTGTCTGAGGCAAGGCAAAACATAGGAGTACGGCCGGCACAAGACTATCGTCTTTCGACGACATTTGCAGCGAAGCACGCAGATACGCGGCCAATTTTTTCAACCAAGAAACTCGCTAGCAGACGCTGCCTGCGTCCGTGTCGCGAGGCGAGAGAGGGAGGGAGCGTAGGAGAGGAGAGAGAGTGGGGGACGCGATGCGCAGTGGGGAGTGTGGAAACCGCGGGCACGCATGCCTAGAGGAGAGAGGGGGGAGCGTAGGAGGGGAGAGAGGAGGGTAGGCGCATGTGCAGTTAGGGTGTGGTTGCCGCGGGGAGGGATGCCAGAGGAGAGAGAGGGGGGAGAGGAGGTTTTTCTATTTTTATTTCTTTTGAAAGGGTTTGCGCATGTGCGGCAAGGGTGGTCACGCGGCACACCACCACCACCACCACCGGATTAAGCTTCGCCATAAGATGCTTCACATCTAAAAATTGAAGCACACTTTGTGCATTCCAAAGTGTGTACGGCGATATCGTGTGGCCATTCGACTGACTATACCATGTATTTTAAGGCGAAAACCTTTGATGTCTCATGCTCCCGTCCGTCTGGTGTCCGTCCGGCGTCCGTCCATCCGTCCGTCTGTCCGTCCGCTTGCCCGTCCATCTGTCTGTCTGTCCGTCCGTCCGTCCGTCCGTCCGTCCCTCCGTCCGTCCCTCCGTCCGTCCGTCCGTCCGTCCGTCCGTCCGTCCGTCTGTCTGTCTGTCTGTCTGTCTGTCTGTCTGTCTGTCTGTCTGTCTGTCTGTCTGTCTGTCCGTCCGTCCGAGCTCTGGCACGGAGCCAGGTGGCCGCCGGGATGCGCAAACGGACGCCGGTCGCTTTGGACTCTACAGCGCTCGCGCTTTGCTTGCGTAGCGTCGCTGTGCCCAGCGTTTGCAATCATTCTGACCGACGCCGTCTCAATGGACACAGGCGTTCACGGAATGAACTTTCGAATTTACACTTCAGAAGTACGCATTGTTGGGCGAGTTGGTAACTCATCTTAGCACGGTGGTGCGCGAATAAACGAAACACGTAGAAAGGTACACGAAACACAGCGCAAACTATCAACTGGAACTTTAATGAAACAACAAACATATATATGGGTGGTTAGAAGAACACGTGTAAGAACCCATGAGAAGACAAAGACTATCTCAATGACACGCTTCCAGATAGCCTAACTCAGCGGCAAGTAACGTGACCGAGGGTTTCGCGACACATGAATCACCCGCTTTGTCGATTAAATACGCTTTCTTCAATTTCTGCGCGCAACCCTATCCTTGAACCTAGATTTCACTTTCGTATCCGAAAACAAGGGTGCGCAGCCGCAATCTCTACTGTGCAACGAAATGTTAGAACCAGGCTGTCCCTTTAGTGAAGCTTTGTGATCCAATAACCTGTTATTTAGACAACGTCCGGTTTGTCCAATATAACACTTCCCACACGAAAGCGGTACGTGTCGTACGCCACCCCAGTGGCGCAATCGACCTCCTTGGCCCTGTGCTTGACCTTGCAGACACCCCTGTCCTGCTCCTTCCCCTCGACTTTCCTCTCCACAGTCGCGCATATGCTGCCTAACCGGTTGCCAGCCGAAAATAAAACATTACATCCATACCTTGCTCCCACTTTCTTTAAACGATGTGAGACACCATGTAGGTATGGAATGCTGGCAAAAGGCAGCTCCATCAAGCCCCTATCATGCTCAGGGGCTCCTTGCCTGCGCTTTGAAGTCCTGAAGAACCCTTTCCGCCAGCCTCGCCAAATGGGCCTCAGGAAACCTAGACAACTGGAGCCTGCCCAGCTGCCTGTCGAGGCTTTCCTCCATCTTGAGCGGACAGGATTTCTTGAGCGCCGCCTTCAAACATGACGTTGCGACAGCGTTTTTAACAACTTTCGTGCCCTGACCGAAAGTCGAGGACAGGCTTCGCTTCTCGGATCATACATCCAACAGGTATGACACCAGGTCTAAAAACTGTATGCAATCGTCTTTAGGGAGCTCAAAGTTGAACAGCAGACCAGCACCAACTTCCTTAAACACCTTCAGCACATTCACACGCGACTCCCACACAACCGTTGGAATTTAACAACACGAGATAATCGTCCACGTATCGAAACATCTTAACAACAATTCCATCCAAGGCTGTTTTCCAGGTCGCGATCAACTGCGCTTAAGAAAATTTCACTTAATACAGGTGCAACGCACGAACCAATACAGACACCGGACCGTTGCGTATACATCTCCCTTCCACCCGATGACTGTTGAGGATAAGTACACAGACAAAAGTTCAAGAAAAGATTCCACAGACACACCACACTTGTCCTGAAACTTCAGTTCGTCATTGTGTGACTGTATACAATCCTTCACTCGCTTCAACAACCCGTCCCGTGGCAAGGAGTAGTACATGTCCTCTACGTCCACACTGAACCCCGGCAAAGACCGCGGGGCAGCACTCATCAAGAATGGAGTTACTTCCTCAGAATTCCTGACCCTGAATGGGGCCACCAAACACAAGGACGACAAATCTTTCTGCAGGTACTCTGACACCTCATGCTGCCAAGCATGAGGTGTCGGAGTACCTGCAGAAACATGTGGGCTCAGTGTGGACGTAGAGGACATGTAGAGGTGTGTCTTTGGAATCTTTTCTTGAACTTTTGTCTGTGTACTTATCCTCAACAGTCATCGGGTGGAAGGGAGAGATGTATACGCAACGGTCCGGTGTCTGTATTGGTTCGTGCGCTGCAGCTGTATTAAGTGAAATTTTCTTAAGCGCAGTTGATCGCGACCTGGAAACAGCCTTGGATGGGATTGTTGTTAAGATGTTTCGATACGTGGACGATTATCTCGTGTTGTTAAATTCCAATGGTTGTGTGGAGTCGCGTGTGAATGTGCTGAAGGTGTTTAAGGAAGTTGGTGCTGGTCTGCTGTTCACCTTCGAGCTCCCTAAAGACGATTGCATACAGTTTTTAGACCTGAAGTTGTGTTTCAATGGGTGTCATACCTGTTGGATGTATGATCCGAGAAGCGTGAAGCCTGTCCTCGACTTTCGGTCAGGGCACTCGAAATTTGTTAAAAACGCTGTCGCAACGTCATGTTTGAAGGCGGCGCTCAAGAAATCCTGTCCGCACAAGATGGAGGAAAGCCTCGACAGGCAGCTGGGCAGGCTCCAGTTGTCTAGGTTTCCTGAGGCCCATTTGGCGAGGCTGGCGGAAAGGGTACTTCAGGACTTCAAAGCGCAGGCAAGGAGCCCTGAGCATGATAGGGGCTTGAAGGAGCTGCCTTTTGCCAGCATTCCATACCTACATGGTGTCTCACATCGTTTAAAGAAAGTGGGAGCAAGGTATGGATGTAATGTGTTATTTTCGGCTGGCAACCGGTTAGGCAGCATATGCGCGACTGTGGAGAGGAAAGTCGAGGGGAAGGAGCAGGACAGGGGTGTCTGTAAGGTCAAGCACAGGGCCAAGGAGGTCGATTGCGCCACTGGTGTGGTGTACGACGTACCGCTTTCGTGTGGGAAGTGTTATATTGGACAAACCGGACGTTGTCTAAATAACAGGTTATTGGATCAAAAAGCTTCACTAAAGGAACAGCCTGGTTCTAACCTTTCGTTGCACTGTAGAGAATGCGGCTGCGCACCCTTGTTTTCGGGTACGAAAGTGAAATCTAGGTTTAAGGATAGGGTTGAGCGCGAAATTGAAGAAGCGTATTTAATCGACAAAGCAGGTGATTCATGTGTCGCGAAACCCCTCAGTCACGTTACTTGCCGCGGAGTTAGGCTATCTGGAAGCGTGTCATTGAGATAGTCTTTGTCTTCTCATGGGCTCTTATACCGTAGTTACACGGGCACGCTAACCTCAGTTAAGGCAAACCTCAGTCCCCTTTAACCGCAGTTACATCCAGTTAGACGGAAAGCCTAACCGCAGTAACCCCACTAACCGTGGTTGCTCCGAACTGAGGTTGACCACCTCAGTTAAGGAAGCTAACTAACAAAATGGCGGCACCCATGTCGGCGGCCTCAGGCAGCGTGGCACCAATGTAGTCCGAAACGTCTTCCCAAAACCAAGTCAACAAACCTTTCTCAACAGAGACGCTGACACGCGAAACAGTCCGTCAAAACAAACCACGCACCAAACACGGCGATACTATAGTGCCTAGAATATATTCTAGGCACTATAGCGATACCAAACGTAACAAGCAAAGCATTGTCTTGGCTTTCGCGCCGACTGTAAGTTGACTCTGCTCATAGTTGCGAGACTAGTCCTTATTTATGCCAAACATTGTCAAAACTGTTGATGGAATACACTCGGACACAGCAGGTGCAAAGAGGAAGGATTTATTTTAAATGAAATACATTGTGTTTGCCAGTATACTTGTGAAAAACCAGCTGAACGTTCACATTTTTAATCGCGAATCTGTGTGTCACGTGACTTGCATCACGACCCAAACTAAGGATAACTTTTCGCGTGTAACATGTACTAACTGCAGTTGGCCCTAACTGTAGTTTACTCCGGTTAACTGAGGTTCGCCGTAACTGAGGTTAGCGTGCCCGTGTAACAAGGGTATTACACGTGTTCTTCTAACCACCCATATATATATTTCAGTTGATAGTTTGCGTTGTGTTTCGTGTACCTGTCTACGTGTTTCGATTATTCGCGCACCACCGTGCTAAGTCGAATTTACAAAGGGTCCGTCAGTTTAAGCGCTGGAACGCGGATGGCGTTTGCACGATGTGCAAAGCGCGAGAAAATACTAACGCATGCGAACGGAGGAAGATTAGTCTCGCCTCTCGCTGTGATTCGCGGTTAAAAATTAAAAATGAAAACACGCACACATTCGCTTTGTGTGTTATCCCACTGAGAGTGTAAAAAAAAAAGACATGGCATAGCCAGTGCAATGGCCACACGCTTTTCGCCGAACACACTTTGGAATGTACAAAGTGTCCTTCAATCTTTTACCCAATTCCTACCTTTTCCTTCTCGCCCACATTTAAAGTCAGCTCATTCGAAGCCTCTGAAATCGTAACATAATTGCATTGGTTTAGCACGGTAGCATGGATAAGGGATTTGCAGCGGCCCGCAGGTAACAATCTTGCTAATAGCAATTTTTATATTACAGCTGCGATTCCTTTCTAAACAGCTGTGCTGAATGGAAATCCTGAATAGATCTCGGACTTTTTTTTACTAATAGCTGAATAGACAGCCATTCTAATGATATTCTTCGTGTTCATGCCAGGATACTAAATAAGCTTGTTCGCTTGTTTCTGCGTCGAATCTATTAGCTGAAGGGAATTGACCTGTTTCAATATTATTCACTTGCATTTAATGGACGCATGACAGTGGTTATTGAGATGAAAAAAAAATGACACCGTACTGTGCCACCTACGGTGAGGATTGGTTCCCCTGCAAAGATTTCGAGGCGCGAACTTATTAAGCCATTCTTTTAGTATAACACTTCGTGCAAGACCTCACAAATATTTCCGGATTCGTACAGCAACCGAGACGGCATGGTGCGCTTACAAAAACCGAATGTCGTTCCAGGTAAGCTTAAGATTTATTCCTTATTAATTACTTATTAGACTCGCTTTCAATCATTTTTACATTTGCAAATTGGGAATCCTTGCTTCGATATTATGAAAACGCTTGTAAGCTTTCCTAAGATTATTAATATTCAACGCAATCTTGAAGTTCAGAGCTTTATCGCTCAACCCCTGGCCGTCATTAGGTTTCTTTTCTTGGAGCACCTGCTGTTGCGTAGTAGCTGCGACAACCGGCAGTGCCACGTGCCTGCTCAATAGAAAGTGTAGACAGCTTGCACTCAGTCGCGCAAGGCTGAGTCACAGCGAAGCTGGGGATGTGCGAGCTAGTCCCGTCTTGGCTAACTTGCTGCTAGGCTTTTCTAAGGGTTGTTAGATTTTCTAAGTATTGCTAGGTAATGCCAGGCATTGCTAAGGGTTGCTAAGCTTGTCAAAATGGCTAATTGGGCAAGTTGGTGGCCCAGTATGCTTGTCCTTGTCTTCCGAATTCACTTTTTAAGTTACGCCCTCGTGTTGCGAGCATCTCGCTAAGCTTCCCTATTTTCCAAGGTCAACCAAGCCCAACCAGCTGCTCCCTTCCGGCAGGTATCCCACCTCGATCACTTCTCTACATTAAGACATGCGCAGTGTCGTTGGCAGCCGTTTCTGTGATCCCGTAGTTGTATTGGCTAAGCTCTACCTTCACATCTGGTCTAACGAGGCTAAGGGTAGAGAAGTCGAGGCGCACGTTCGCCGCGAGCTCCGCACTATACACACGTGCTGCCCACGTGCGTAGGGCCTACGCACGGAGCCCAGCGCGCGTGCAATGAGAGGAGGTTGCTGGGCCGGAGAGGGCTGGAGCTGGACGAAGTGTTCACATGATCAGCAGTGCGTAGTCCCAGAGAAGTTTTGGCGGGAACATGCGATGTGACTAACTTTACTTTGATTTTGCCGGAACATGTCCCATATCTCCCATTACGTGGTTTTGGCGGGAAGATGTCGCGTGAATAGCTTTACGTGCTTTTTACATCAGTCCTCATCACAATCACTTCCCCTTTGTACTCTCTCGCTATACTATATGCTTGCATTGCAATGGTATGCTATATGCTTGCATTGCCAGCTGTCTGTGGCTTATACCCGCCTATAGTGTTCTGTCAGCTTTGCACGACATCAGGAAAAGCTTAACAGCTGCGCTGTAAGAAGATAGTAATATAAATGTAGTAGTAAAGGAGAGAAAGGCTGCTGCACAGCACCATGTACTATTATGCTGATGACGTCAAAATGAATAGCTCAGTGACATCTCTTTTTCATGAATCGGAATCCAGCATCTGAATACGAAAACCGACCACGCCACCCGGAGGGTATGCGGCGTATTCTCCACCGGGTATTGTAACCAGCAACTGTCGGCGTTTTTGTTCTAATAGAGGTGGGGGGTGGGAGAGGATTCTTTGTGCAGTTTGCTCAATGTCCCTTTTGTTTCTGGCTTTCGGCTACACCATAAATCATCGTTTCGCCTCCCAAAGGCAATCGCACCTCCGAGAACAGAGTGCTCGCAAAAGAAAGGTGTCTGCGCGGTACCGTTCTGAAAAATTCACGTCGCGCAGTTCTCCACCAATGCGACGACTTCGCGAAAACAAAAGACGACTTCTTTACGATGTTCGAAATAAATGTGAGTGAACCTGGCGACAACAGAAGTACAAAGTAGGCTGGCACGTACAAAAAGAGTGCTTGTCCCCGACTAGCGCCTCCCCTAAATCCCAACGGCTAAATCTTAAACCATTCTCAATCACGTGCTGGCGTCAACGCTAATCTCGCCATCACTTACAGAACTAGTCCCACATCGTTTCCTGTTCTCTCGACTTCGTGATTGTCGGCCAGCCTACTCTTCTGCCGGACGTACGGCGATAGGCCTCTGCAAAGTGCCCTCGATCATTCACTACGAAGAGAGTGCTGTAAATAGGGTAAGTGATACGTACGCACTGTACAGTGGAAATTTGGGATCCCAGTGATGTATTAGAACATGAGGAACTTACGTAAACTCCACAGTTGCGTGTAAGGAAAAGGGAACTATATTTTAGCGTAGATTTGATATTATTCGAAGAATTTGCCTCTCATGTAGTGTTAGCCTAAAGTTTGAGCAAAGTTAACGTTACCACTCGTTAGTTCTATTGATTGGATAAGTAGTTAAAATAATTAAAAGAAGAAAAAAATTAACAGAACGATGCAGGGATTTTCTGCCGATAACATAAATTTTAAATATTGTATGCGACAAGAAAATCCACATCAATGTATGAGCTAGAGTTACTATATTATGCGGACATTGCATGTACAGAAAAGCGCCGTGTTTGTGTTTTGTCGTCTCCGTCCTGTTCCAGCGCTGTTTCTTCATTCAAAGAAAGAAATTCACATGCATACTCAACTAATCAATGAAATTTTTGTAAATATGTTGTGGGAAGTTTCGAACTGTTCTTATTTCTGCAAATATTGCAAAATGAAAGGATTACGGCTGACAAGCTCGAAAATTCCTTGAAAAATTTCCAATGAGGCCATTTGTTCCGAGCTGCGCGTTCCCCAAGTGGGCGATCAAATGTACTTGTGTCATAGTTATTCTATAGTTTCAATTCAGAAAATCTTTTCTTGTAATATTCACGTAAAATGCGAGCGCTAATTTCCTGAAAGAATAACGGTGCTTACTTCAAAGGCGGTGCGAGCTTGCAAACTGATTTCAAGTGGACGGGCCTTGGTAGCTCTCGTGCATGCTGCTTGGGTTAGGAGATTGCAATATGTTTCATAAATTGTTAGTAAAACATATGGTTAATACAATTTTCCTAATTAGTGAATTACCTGTCCGCCTCTCATTGTAGAGCAGCTAAATAGCAGATTCGCACTTCACACCACACAATATGACTTAACAGATTGTTAATGCTAAGAAAAGCCACCGCGTGCTTGCCGCACGCTCAGATATTAGACGGGACTATATAATAAGTTTGAAGGTAGATAAGTTCGAGGGATTGTTTATTTGTTTGACATAACTTTAACAAAAAGTAGCACGCAGTGAAGCCAAGGAAAGTAAATGATGCGTTAATTGTACTGCTTTAAGTGCATTGTAGTAATTGTGATTTACAAAGGGTGTTCATTGACAGGGTACGAAACGTCGTAACAAAGTAACCATTAATTAATATAGATGCCTATGCCGCTATGGGAGAACGTAGCGAGACATCTAGGGATGCGGTTGGAGATCCCGTCTTGGACCGGAGCATGCTGGGGTGGCCGTGTGCGCAGGAGAGGGCAGAGGCTCTTATGAAGAGCGCCGTCCAATTGACGAGGCAGCGCATGAGAGGTAAGGATAGCGTTCACATCGCAAAATTCGATGATTGAGGATCAGCGAGGTGTTATCCGATTTCTGGCAGCAGAAGGTGTTAAACTAGACACCATT
>JALIZH010001130.1:0-110988 GCA_030522465.1 Rhipicephalus appendiculatus | reverse complement strand
GGTGACATTTACTTACAGAAAATCGGAATTTGTATAGGATCATGCATAGCACCCATCCTGAGTGACCTGTAACTTGCTGTACGCGGCAAGAATCTCAAAGAGCGCATTGACAATCAAAATGTGGTCCGTGTTTTTAGGTACGTCGACGATCTTTTAGTACTGTTACGTTATGACGAAGAAGGTTTTGACAATGCCATGTACAGCACTATTCAAGTATTCACAGATTGCCTGAAACCCTTGGTTGTTACCCATGAGGTCCCTAAGAATAACTGTATAAGGTTTTTAGATCTTAGTCTGTACTGTTCTGCCGATCATGTGTGTTGGAGCTATGAACCGAGAGGCAGCAAACCAGTTCTTCCATATCATTCGGCCCATTCAAGCTAGTTAAAAGAGCTATCGCGCGGTCATGTTTTCATCATGCCCTAGTTAAATCATGCATCCACCGATGTGAGACGAGTTTTCTTAATCAGACCCACCGCCTTCGTGAGTCAGGGTACCCGATGGCCCTTCTGGCGTCAGTGGCGGAAACGCTGCTTAAAGGCTCCAGCTCCAGGAGTGGCTCCGCCGCAGCCACTGGCGGCAACGACGCTCGCTTTCGCCCGAAAAACGTTCTTGTAATTCCCTATGTCCACACTGTGTCGCACAACCTACGCAAGCTTGGCCGAAAGGTTGGGTTGGATGTGGTGTTTTCTGCGCCTGTGCCCTTTGCCAAAAAGCCAATTCGCAGAGCAAACAGAGGGAAGCATGCTCGATAAAGCACAGGAACCCTTACGTCACCTGCACTGAGTGTGTCGTCTATTCGATACCGCTGACGTGCAATAAGGTGTACGTAGGCCAAACGGGCAGATGTCTCAACACGAGGCTCACGGAGCACAATTATCACTGCTCCAAGAAAGATGCAGGCCACCTTGCCATACACTGCAGGGACTGCGGCTGCGCACCCATGTTGGGCAACACGAGGGTGGTGTGTAAGAAAAAAGGCAAAATCGCACGTGAAATTTTAGAAGCGGCAGATATTTTCGAAAGAAGGGAAGACTGCATTAGCTGCCCATCGGTCGCTCTATCGTCAAAAGAGAGGAAGTTTTTAGGGTTTAACACGTGATGTGGTCTGTTTTTTTTCTTTTTTTTATGTTGGCTTTTGGTTCCTATCTTGAATCCTTCCGCTCTTGCATTGTGATTTGATTGCGGCTTCTGGGGTTGTTGCTCTTGAGATTGTCTTGGGTTTTGCTCTTACCAATATGCTATGCGCACGCGCAAAAAGACGCTATTTAAGGAAAGGTGGTCGTCAATAAAGATTAGTTGAAGTTCAGCGCTTGTGTCGTCCTTTTGTGTTTCGTGTATGTGTCTTGACCCGGTGCGCGCTGCCGTTTTATCGTAATTAATATCCCATTTTTTTAAATCGCGCGCACTAAACTGCCTGGTTCAATGAAGCCTTAGTTTTTCTTGTATGGCACTGTCCGTGTGCGCAAGCGGAATATTTGTTTACAAGTGTACACATACACGATCTTTTCCTAAAAAAATTGCGTATTCGTTCGAGCGGGAACGCGAGTTCTTCATTTGAGCCTCGATGTTCCGGAAACTGCGCTTGGCACACATTAGCGCCGGGAGCTGCTAGCGCTTCGGGGAAAAACAAGTTCTCTTATCATCTCGGCTTGCTGCTGAAAGAAATAAACAGCTCGCGTTCCATTAAGGCTGCATGATGAGCTGCTACATAGTGCGAGCGACTGCAAGATTCTCCTTTTTTTACATAGTTCCTGCGACACCGTAGTGGCATTACTGCAGGATGGTGTACATACAAAGTCATTATAGTTAATGACATTTCTGTGATAGTACACAAAAGCATAATGCAATAAATAATAATAACAACATATAACAATAGCAGCACGCAAACAAAATTTTAGAACAATACGGCAATAGAAAACAGGTATAAGAGTTCTAATAGGCATGCCACAATTCACAACGATGAGAAAAAAGCACTGTTGTCACTGAAGTTTACTATACCTTCAGGAAGTCCATTCCATTCTCTAATTGTTTTTAAAAAGAAGAAGTTCGCGAAACTTGTAGTTCTGAATGAGTATTCTTGTATTTTATGTGTGCGTTGGCATGTGTGCTTTTAGAACGTTGTGTTGGTGCTGGTAGGTATTCCACCCTATCAATTCCTGTTTGATTATAACATATCCTATGCAAAAGTTTTTATCGAAGTTTCCGTCTTCTAGACTGTAGTAGAGATTCCCAGCCGAATGTGGTCTTTATTTTTGGGATACTAGGAAATGGGTTAAAGTTATTGCTGAGGATACTAGCAAATGGGTTGCAGTTATTGTAGTTTTTTATAGCGCACGAAAAAACACGGACAGAAAAAGGCGTGACAGACACAGGGGCCTGTGTGTGTCACGCCTTTCTCTGTCCGTGTTTTTTCGTGCGCTATAAAAAACTACAGTATGACATACCAACACGCCCAAAACGCTATGTTGCAGTTATTGTTCTTTGTATCTGGTGAGTTTATCCCACCGCCATTGTAAAAATAAGGCGCGACGATTAGGTTATTCCATTATTATTAATAATATTTTATGAACGTCAGAATAGAGCATTGATACAACACAAAAGTGGCCTGCCAAAGCCTCATTGTGCTTGAAGGGGGCGGAGCTGACAGCAGACACAGGAGTTATTAAATGCGAAGCATTTCTTTGCGTACTGTAAGCACTTTTGCGTTTCTATCTATCTATCTATCTATCTATCTATCTATCTATCTATCTATCTATCTATCTATCTATCTATCTATCTATCTATCTATCTATCTATCTATCTATCTATCTATCTATCTATCTATCTATCTATCTATCTATCTATCTATCTATCTATCTATCTATCTATCTATCTATCTATCTATCTATCTATCTATCTATCTATCTATCTATCTATCTATCTATCTATCTATCTATCTATCTATCTATCTATCTATCTATCTATCTATCTATCTATCTATCTATCTATCTATCTATCTATCTATCTATCTAGCCGCCTACGTCTGGGTGCTCTTGAGATCGCCTCCTTAACTTGGGGTATACCAAAATTTGTATAGGTATTGACGAATATGTCTGACAGGTCATGACATGAATAACGTGAAAGTTCTGTCGTATACGTCGTAAAACCCTTTCCTGCCGACACGTGTGGCACATACCACGGGGCGCGGTATGCGGGTATGCGCCACAGGTGTTTGGCAGTCTATGTCTACCTAGGAATGGTGAGGACAGGCATTGGTAATTAAAAAGCGAACGCATTAAGAAAAACTAACGTCGGCAGCGTTGACCCGACGAATGCAAATAATACATATTGTTGCGTGTAACTGCGAGGAGAACGAAGACGAGTGAACGTGCTGGCCGCCCCGAGCTGCAGCTAGAATGAAGACGATGACGCTGGGATAGTCAACCTGTTGGCCGCTCCTGCGGTCACCTTCGCGACCTAATAAACGGCCGCTTCAACCCTAACGTCTCAGTCTCCTTCGCGCGTAACAGAGTGGTGGAGGTGCTGGGTACGCGCTTGCAACGACGGAACCACCACTGCTACACCTTCGTCGAAGCCGTCGACTTGCCGGCCTCCCGCCATCTGCCGCGACCGTCTCCGACATGCCCGAAGAAGGAGACACCCCCCAAGGCTGTGCCTTGGGGTCCGCTCCAGTACTATGGAGTTCCACCGCCCTTCGGAGGAAAATCGGGAGAAGGTGTTGACGCGTGGCTCGGTCCAGTACAAGTGAGTGAGCAAGTCCAACGGCTGGGATGCCGCCTCTCAGCTCACCAATGTGGTCTCCTGCCTTACCGATACTGCCCTCGTGTGGTACGAGAACCACGAGGACACGCTGACGACGTGGGACCGTTTTGTTCAAGAACTAAAGGCTTGTTTCGGTGACTCAGGCGTCAAAGTGAAGTGTGCGGAGCAGACACTTTCGGAACGCGCGCAGCTGCCAGGTGAGACATGCACCACGTATATTGAAGATGTGCGGAAGCTGTGCAAGGTGGTCAATGCTCAAATGTCAGAGGAAGACAAGGTGTGACATTTGCTGAAAGGCATAGCTGAGTATGTCTATGATTTTCTCATCAGAAAAGAAAACCTGAGCTCTGTGACCGACGTCATTCGGCGTTGCCGAACTTTTGAACAGCTCAAAATGCGCAGAATTGCTCCAAAGTTTGGCCGGCTGACAAACGTTACGACGGTTGCCAGGGTCGACACGAGCTCCTGCCCAGACCTGTCTTCGACGATCCGACAGATTGTCCGCGAAGAACTTTCCCGCTATGAAGAGCTCTCACGTTGAACAGTCGACCACCATTCGGTCTATGTGCCACGGGAGGATGTGACTGCGCCTCCCCTTCCGGCCCCTTGACAACCGATGGTTAGTACAGCGGCTGTGGAGTACAACGCAGCCCCACAGTCAAGGAGGACATCATGCTTTCCAGCTCCCAGCTATGACCGGCGCGCCCAGCGTCCGCCTTCTTCGCGACGCCCCATCTATCGATGTGATATACGAGACGAACCGACCCACTATACCAGAGAAGATGATGCTCCCTTCATCGAAGAACAATCAAGGTTCCGACCTCTCCCAGTCTGCTACTCCTGCGGTGTCCCGGGACATATCTCGCGGTTTTGCAACCGTCGTGTAGCCCCACGGTATGGCCAACCACCGCAATTTTCACGACCTTCCGAAACCACCTCACGACGTCCCGCGAGCAACACACCTTCCGCCTAGCGACGATTATTGGACACGCAGCTTCCGGAATCGCTCCCCGACATGTGACAGGAGTTTGACGCCACCACCACGTCCTCGTGCTCCCCGTTCACCCTCACCGCTGCGTCACACCACGTCTCTTTTTCCACCGGAAAACTAGCAAGCGCTGCCGATGAAGGTGAGGTCGCCGGAGATGTGCTAATGCGAGAAATACCTCCTGTGTTAATGCTCAAGAACAAAGTGCGTGTTTTTGTTGACGATGTGCCTGTGATAGCTTTGGTGGACACGGGGGGCAACAATTTCGGTCATGAGTGCTTGTTTTAAAAATACGTTAGGACGAAAGGTTGTATTTAAGTGGGATGAAGCTTCGAAGTTTTGCGAAGTGAATGGTGAGCAGCTGCAGCCTGTTGGTGTGTGTAGTGCTGGCGTGTTTCTGCGAGGCCACGTTATTAAGACGCAGTTCGTGATTATTTCCCGGGCGGCACATGATGTTATTAAATGCGAAGCATTTCTTTGCGTAGTAACCACTTTTGCGTTTCTATCTATCTATCTATCTATCTATCTAGCCGCCTACGTCTGGGTGCTATCGTGATCGCCTCCTTAACTTGGGGTAGACCAAAATTTGTATGGGAGGGTAAGAGGTACTGACGAATATGTCTGGCTGGTCATGACATGATTAACGTGAAAATCCTGTCGTATACGTCGTCGAAACCCTTTCCAGCAGACGCGTGCGGCACATACCCCTATACCACGGGCCGTGGTATGCGGGTATGCGCCACAGGTGTTTGACAATTTATGTCTACCCAGGAACGGCGAGGACAGACATTATTAATTGAAACGCGAGAGCGTTAAGAAAAACTGACGTGGGCAGCGTTGACCCGACGAATGCAAGTAATAAATATTAGAGTCCCAGCAGGAATCGAACCCAAGCAATCTGCGTGGCAATCAAGTATTTTACCACAGAGCCACGCCAGGTCTCGGGACTGCTTTGGAAAAAGACCCTATGCAGGCGTAATGTTGGTGAAACGCCAATTGTGGTTACAGTGGTTACAACCTAAGCTGGGCTTCGCGGCTGTGCCACTACGCAGACCGCTAACCCGTTCATCCTGATCATGCAGGTTTTTGCCCGCATCATCGCCGAGCTGCTCGCGCCTGTGTTTCTGACAGCCTCGCTCAGCTCTGGAAATTTCGTGCCTGCTGCCAACGGAAGCGAACCTTGCGTTTGCCTTCTTCCTGTCGCCCATGCTTCAGGACATTCGGCAGCGCCTCTACCCCCCGCTGTGGATCGTCGAAACCAACCCAGCTGCCCTATCGCTGTCGACAACATCTGATGCGCAGCCTATAAAGCAGCAACCACTGTCCGCCGCGCACTGTGGGCTTCGCGGCTGTGCCACTACGCAGACCGCTAACCCGTTCATCCTGATCATGCAGGTTGGTAGTCCGTATCAAACATGTACTAAAAAATCTAGCGATTACTTTTTGGTGCAGCTGCCAAGCCCACAGTGCTGCCTTTTACTTATTTCTGAATGTGTTGATGTCATACGCGCCTTGCTACTACTATCGGGGGGATGTGGAGACCAACCCCGGTCCTGACAAAGCCATCCTCGACGAACTGAGAAAGTTATCTGCAGGCCAGGCCACGCTAATTTCGGAGATTCAAAACCTGAAAACTCAGCTAACGAGCACCAACAGCACAATTGCTCATCTAAGCACCCGCCTCACAGACTTAGAAAATCATTGCCAAAATCTTTTAGCTCTCCGAACAGAAGTAGACACCCTTAACTCTAAGGCCGGTCAGTTAACCCATCGTATGTGCGACATTGAAGAGCGCCTTGACGACCTCGAAAACCGTTCCCGGTGCAACAACTTAATATTCTACGGTTTTCCTGACGCTAACGCGAAGGAAACATACGCTCAATCGGAACAAATAATCATTAACCACTGTTTTGAAAGATTCGGTCTTACAGTCGAGCCTAAAGACATAGAGCGCGCATCGACTAGGGCGCTACAGCACTGACCGTAAACGACCCATTATAGTAAAGCTTTCATCCTTCAAAACTAAAGAATCTATCCTTTCGAACGGCCCTAAACTAAAAGGCACAAATTTTAGCATTGGCGAAGATTTCACGCGTCCGGTTCGAACTGCACGAAAGCACCTTGTTGCCTTTGCTAGGAGCAAATCAGTACCATTTTCATTACGCTTGAAGACTTTGCATATGGGAGCCCAATGATACATATTTGACAGTGCGGCAGGAATTGTCAAAGCCGTATCGTAGGGATCATGTCGCCGTCAGCAAGCACGCCATCAGCCCCACACAAGCGCAAGAGCGAACCTTTCATTTTCTGTACTTTATACTAACATACGTAGTTTTCCTCCCAAGCGCGTGCTCCTGTCTAATCTAGGTAATACAATCATCCGGCAGTAGTGTACTGATACTAACAGAAACATGGCTCACTGACAACATTTCTGATACAGAGGCACTGGCTGACTTGCCGAACTTTAACATTTTTCGTCATGACCGCAAAAACGCACGTGGAGGAGGCGTACTCATCGCCACTAAAAAAGAACTGTCATGCTCTTTAATCTGCACATCTTCGCAACTGGAATCAATATGGGTAATGTGCCGTGCCCCTCCCGAAGCAATAATACTTGGCGTATGCTACAGGCCCCCCTCGAACTGATCCAGATTTCGCCCGCGAACTTATTGAAATATTATCTCAGCTTACCAATAAACACCCCAACCCACATATTCTCCTCTATGGGGATTTCAACTTTCCCAGCATTAACTGGCTTCAATCAGGCTCCAGCAACTTTAGGAAATAGCGAAGCAAGGGAATTTGTCAATGTTTGCCTCAACTTTAATCTTATCCAACAGGTAACCGAACCAACGCGCGTCACTAGTGAATCATCAAGCATTTTAGACCTGGTACTAGCAAACAGCCCCGAAAGCTTAAAATCTATCGCATACTTACGTGAAATCAGCGATCACAAAGTCATTCATATCACATTTAACTTCGTTCCAAAAACTCGGCCCCATCTTCCGCAAAACAATACATTTGTACGATAAGGGTAACTATGAAAAAATTTAATAATGAATTACGAGATTTCCTGCCGTATTTCCAATCCAATCTCTGTTCCCGTTCTCTCAATGATAACTGGCTAACGCTTAAGCACAAGCTAGCTGAACTGACTAATAAATTCATCCCCACGGTGAGTTTTCTTGCCAATAAAAATAAACCATGGTTTTCCAGAAGCTTGAAAACACTTGAAAATAAAAAAAAGCGCCTCTTTCGTACTGCGAAGTGGAATGGAAGTGCGTGCGCATGGGAGAAGTACTATGCTGCGGAAGACGCTTATTACTCGGCAATTAGCAAAGCGAAAGAGACATTCTATCATAAATGACTTATCTAAAATTCTAAAAACTAACCCTCGAAAATTCTGGGAAGTCATAAACCCACAACTAAAACAAGACATCACGCTCACAAACGATAAAGATGAAGTTGTAAGCGACCCTGATTGTGCCGATACCTTTAACATCGCATTCTCATCCGTGTTCACCAAAGAAGCCGACGTACCTCTTCCTACTCTACCTGCTACGACATTTGCCATAATGACCCCTGTTACATTTTCTATCGCTGGCATTTCATCACTCATTGATAAAATAAAACTTTCATCTTCGGCTGGTATAGACGATATTAACTCCAAACTGTTAAAAAATACTAAAGAAACCATTGCAGTGTATTTTTAGATGCTATTCTCACTGTCACTCGAAACAGGAATTTTACCAGACGACTGGAAGGAGGGAAAGGTCATTCCAGTCCACAAATCAGGTAACAAACAATCTCCCCTAAATTACCGACCCATTTCCCTAAGAAGCGTCCCATGCAAAATCATGGAACAAGTCATATACTCCCACATAATGCACTTTCTTGACACTAACATTTTTTTTTCATTCTTCCCAGCATGGATTTCCGTAAATCATTTTCTTGTGAAACCCAACTTGCTATTTTCGTTCATGACTACATTTTAATCTCGACCATCACCTTCAGACCGACGCAATCTTTCTCGACTTCGCAAAAGCATTCGATAAAGTACCACATAAACGCCTACTACTAAAACTTGCCCAGTTGAACCTGCACCCCAACATTCTCGCATGGATCACAGAATTTCTTACTAACCGCTCCCATTTTGTTTCAATTAAAAGTAACCATTCTAGCTCCCTCCCAGTAACATCCGGCGTCCCCCAAGGATCTGTACTAGCACCCCTTTTGTTCCTGATATATATTAACGACCTTCCCGTCCATGTATCTTCCCATATCCGTTTATTTGCCGACGACTGCGTCATTTATCGCACAGTCACTAGCATTGCTGATCAAACTGCCCTCCAACAGGACCTTAATCTTGTACAAGAGCGGTGCGATCTTTGGCCAATGAAGCTTAACGCCACTAAATGCAAACTCGTTTCATTTCATCGCCAGCGCCACCCTTTATCATCCTCATACCTAATCTCTAATTCCACTGTAGAACAAGTTCAATCGTATAAATACCTAGGCGTCACCTTATCATCTGACCTTTCCTGGAACGCTCACATCAACAACATCATATCATCTGCGAACAGATCCCTCGGCTATCTTAAACGTCATTTGCATCACGCACCACTAGACATAAAACTTCTCGCGTACAAATATCTCATCAGATCCAAACTGGAATATGCAGCGCCCATCTGGAACCCGCACCGGTTGTTTGCTACGGCAGCCATTCCACGAACTTTAATGCCAACGTTGAACCAATGCACATAACTGTATGAAGAAAATTTGAAGGACACTTTGTACATTCCAAAGTGTGTTCGGCGAAAGTGTGTGGCCATTCCACTGATTATGCCATGTCTTTTTTTCTTTTACACTCTCAGTGGCATAAGACACAAACCTAATGGGTGCGTGTTTTCTTCTTTAATTTTTTAGCGCGAATCGCAGCGAGACGCGAGACTCATCTTCCTCCGTTCGCATGCGTTAGTATTTTCTCGCGCTTTGCGCATCGTGCAAACGCCCTCCGCGTTCCAGCTCTTAAGTTGACGGACCCTTTGTAAATTGGAAAGTGTATTCCGTGAACGCCTGGGTCCATTGAGACGGCGTCCGGTCGGAATGATTGCAAACTCTGGGCACAGCGACGCTACGCAAGCAAAGCGCGAGCGCTATAGAGTCCAACGCGACCGGCGTCCGTCTGCGCATCCCGGCGGCCACCTGGCTCAGTGCCAGAGCTCGGATGGACGGACGGACGGACATGGACGGATGAACGGACGGACGGACGGACAGACGGATGGATGGACGGACGGACGCACGGACGGACGCACGGACGGACGGACGGACGGACGGACGAACAGACAGACAGACAGACAGACAGACAGACAGACAGACAGACAGACAGACAGACAGACAGACAGACGGACGGACGGACGGACGGACGGACGGACGCCGGACGAAGGTCGGACGGACACCGGACGGACGTGAGCATGAGACATTAAAGACTTTCGCCTTAAAGATTACACCATCCACCGCTAAAGGGAACCATGTGTAGATGCGAAGCAGCGGGCGCTAACGCTTACACTGGCGGCGGCGTTGACGCTGGCGCTCATCGCAGCGTTGCGCAGGAGAGAAACCTGGGGGGCGCAAAGCACGCAGTGATGGACGGTTGTTTCCTACTGGAACATCCCAATCGCTGCTGGGCAATGAGAGACAGAAGACTCGGACTGGACACAGAGACCCGCAGTTCGCTTTTAGTTAACGCGCACGCTGCGAATTTTTCATCGTTCGGCAACGCACAGGAGAAATCTCCCACCGGCACCACCTTGCAGGTCAAGATCCATTGCCATATATACGGGGTGGCCAGTGAACGGTTGTGCAGCGCGAGCAGTCGGTTTTTTCAACCAAGAAACTCGCTAGCAGACGCTGCCTGCGTCGGCGTTGCGTGGCGGGAGAGAGGGGGGAGCGTAGGAGAGGAGAGAGGGGGGGAGGGGACGCGCATGCGCATTGGGGGGTGTGGTTGCCGCGGAGGGGGGGTGTGCCTAGAGGAGAGATTGATGGGGGACGCGCTAGAGCTGTGCACGGGCCTAATTTTCAAGCCCGAGCCCGGCCCGGGCCCACTGACTGCTTCGAAGGCCCGCCCGAGCCCGACCCTAAAGGGCTTCGAGCCCGTCCGGCCCGGCCCGACGTACAAAAATACAAACCCGGGCCCGGTCCGGCCCGACACCATGAAAGTTTGCTGCGGAGACAAGATATCACTTTTTTATCATGTGACATTTTAAATGCGAAGCATTTTCTTGCGTACTGTAAGCACTTTTGCGTTTCTATCTACGTATCTATCTATCTATCTATCTAGCCGCCTACGTCTGGGTGCTCTCGTGATGGCCTCCTTAACTTGGGGTAGACCAAAATTTGTATGGGAGGGTAAGAGGTATTGACGAATATGTCTGACTGGTCATGACATGAATAACGTGAAAATCCCGTCGCGTACGTCGTCAAACTCATTTCTCCAGACACGTGTGGCTCATACCCGTATACCTCGGGCAGCGGAATGCGGGTATGCGCCACAGGACTTTGACAATATGTATCTACCCAGGAACGGCGAGAACAGGTATTGCTAATTTAAATACGAGAGCGTTAAGAAAAACTGAAATCGGTGGCGTTGATACTGGTAATTTAAAGACGACAGCGTTAAGAAAAA
Source organism: Rhipicephalus appendiculatus (assembly GCA_030522465.1). Taxonomy (NCBI): domain Eukaryota; kingdom Metazoa; phylum Arthropoda; class Arachnida; order Ixodida; family Ixodidae; genus Rhipicephalus; species Rhipicephalus appendiculatus. Next base: position 99,550 of record JALIZH010001130.1, on the reverse strand, counting down.
CGGACATTGGCGGCGTTGACGCCAGGAATACAAAGAATAGAAATCAGAGTTCCAGCAGGAATCGAACCCAAGCATTCTGCGTGGCAATCAAGCATTCTACCACAGAGCCACATCAGGTCTCGAAACTGCTTTGGAACAACACCCTATGCAGACGTAATGTTAGTGAAACGTATAGTGGTTGCTGTGCTGGCTATCTAATTTTATAAACATTACATACGTACTCCTATGACGAAGAAGTCACGTCGGGTTAACGTCTGTTGTATACTTAAGCGCCATCCACTGTAGTTGGTTTATGCAGCACTATCCAGGGCTACCATCCTTGCAAGCAGAAGCTCTGCATATCAGCTTACGGCTTCTGGTGTTGGCAATACCCATGTTTCTGTCGGCATCGTTACACAACTGTAAACAACTGGTTATATGAAACATATGCGACTGTTCAACATGTCTGTGCGTGCAACATTTGTAAATTTCTTTAGCGTGATTTTATGATGTTTCGCTGTATAAAACAATTACAACCTAGTCACCTTATCTCCGGATGCTTCGCATAACGTCGATTCCAATGGTACTTGGGATCTGCCGAATTTTTATTCAACATATCAAAGTTAAACATATGCAAACGACACATGTTAGTTTGTATACAAAGATTACAAATTGTGTAAAAATAACAAGCTGTGCAGTGATTCGGACATCAGTGAAGTGCGGCGCTCCTGCATCACATATCCCGTCGAACTGAAGTTCCGTCCGCTGCTCGCACTGGTAGCCGGAATCGCGAATATTTTTTTCGCAAGCATAGCAAGCTTACAATATCTAGACTCCTTGTTCTTCCAGAAATTTAGTATCTCTGATGCAGGTCAGAAGGATGATTGCATGGATAAATAATCACAAAGGTGATCAGTGGGTTCATCTTAAAAGAAAACAATTCCGGCACAACGTCTATATATTTGGTTTGATGCGGGCTTTGCACCTGGACCGGCTCACCCGAAGCCCGAGATGAGTAGCCCGAGCCCGGCCCGGGCCCGAGATGGGAAGACCTCTGCATACCCGAACCCGGCCCGCGGGCCGGGCTCGGGCTTTCGGGCTACCCTGGAGCCCGTGCACACCTCTAGGACGCGCATGCGCAGTGAGGGTGTAGACGCCGCGGGGAGGGATGCCTAGAGGAGAGAGAGGGGGAAACGTAGGAGAGGGAGGGGCAGGGGGACGCGCATGCGCAATGGGGGGTGTTAGCGCCGCGGGAGGGATGCCTAGAGGAGAGAGGGGGGGGAGGGGGACGCGCATGCGCAATGGGTGTGTAAACGCCGCGGGCGGGAGGGATACCTAGAGGAAAGAGAGGGGAAGCACAGCAGAGGAGGTGCGTGGGGAGGGTTCGCGCATGTGCAGTAAGGGTGGTGAGGACGCACACCACCAGCACTACCGCCGGACGGACGGACGGACGCACGCCGGACGGACACCGGACGGATGGACACCGGACGGACGGACACCGGACGGACGTGAGCATGAGACATTAAAGGCTTTCGCCTTAATAATGTGCTGGTTCCACATTGTGTGGTGCCAATCAAAGGCGGACGCGCTGGCTTATGGACTGTCAATTGTTCCACGGAGCCGGTGATGCCACCACATGGTCTGAAGTTAGCCGTCGTTAGCGGTAACCACGCGGCCTTATCGGTGACGGAGCTTGCAGATGTGCCGGAAGAACATCGTAGTCACAGTTCGGAAACGGCGCTTCCGACAATGGTGAATAAGTCGCTGAGCAAGAGTGAACGCCAAGTGTTGGTGTATGTGCTTTCGAAGCACGTCTCTGTATTCGACTTTGTGCAGAAAGACAAAGTACCCTGAATCCCTGCTTCTCGGACACGTCATACCATCAACACGGGTTTGGCAACTCCGATTAGACAAAAGCTTTACCGCGTTTCACCATCAGAGCGTCAGATTATTAACGAGCAGGTGCAAGAAATGATGAAAAAAAACGGCAGATCCCACGCGCTGTGGGAATCGATGTAATGCGAAGAAGCCAGGAAGGAGCAAATCGTGCTGTCCATAATATGCGTGTCATGATTTACATGTTAGGCCCTGTCATTTATGTTCATTATACAGACACTTGCGCAATACCAATTTTGGTGCATATCAAGCTAGCGAACTGGACGCAAGCGCACCATGAGCGTGGCATGCAAATGGCGTTGTAGACGACATGCATGCCAAGATTTTCATGTTACCACCTGCCACTTATGTTCGTTATACAGTCGCATCCCGCAATACCAATTTTGGTGTATATCATGCCAAGCGAAACGGCCGCGAGCGTGCCATGACAGTGGCATGCAAGTCCTGTCGCACATGACATGTCATGATTTCCATATTACCATTTGTCATTTATGTTCGTGATGCAGTCACGTCGTGCAATACCAAATTTTCTGTATATCAAGCTAGCGAAACGGCCACGAGAGTGCCACGAGCAAGGAGTGCAAGTCATCTTGCACATGACATGTCATGATTTCCATATTACCACTTGTCATTTATGCTCGTCATACAGACACGTCACTCCATACCAAATTTGGTGCCATGAGCGTGGCATGTAAATTATGTTGTACATGACATGCACGTCATGGTTTTCATATTACCGCATGTCATTTATGTTGGTCATGCAGAAATGTCTCATCGTGCCAATTTTTGGATATATCAAGTTAAGAAAACGGCCTCAGGAGCGCTACGGCCATGCCGTGTAAATCGTACTTTACATGACAACATAGTCATTGTTTTCATAATATGAGCAGTCATTCATGTTCGTCATACAGTCATGTTATGCCATACCAATTTTGGTGTAAATCCCGTTAACCATACGGCCAGGAGAACACAAAATAGTAGGCGGCTAGATAAATAGATAGATACGCTCAAAGTCGCCGAAGTTCGCTAAGAAATGCATTTAAAAATGAGTCATACATCATGGCAAATGTCGTAGCAGGTAGAATAGGAAGAGGTACGTCGGCTTCTTTGGTGAACACGGATGAGAATGCGATGTTAAAGGTATCGGCACAATCAGGGTCGCTTACAACTTCATCTTTATCGTTTGTGAGCGTGATGTCTTGTTTTAGTTGTGGGTTTATGACTTCCCAGAATTTTCGAGGGTTAGTTTTTAGAATTTTAGATAAGTCATTATGATAGAATGTCTCTTTCGCTTTGCTAATTGCCGAGTAATAAGCGTCTTCCGCAGCATAGTACTTCTCCCATGCGCACGCACTTCCATTCCACTTCGCAGTACGAAAGAGGCGCTTTTTTTATTTTCAAGTGTTTTCAAGCTTCTGGAAAACCATGGTGTATTTTTATTGGTAAGAAAACTCACCGTGGGGATGAATTTATTAGTCAGTTCAGCTAGCTTGTGCTTAAGCGTTAGCCAGTTATCATTGAGAGAACGGGAACAGAGACTGGATTGGAAATACGGCAGGAAATCTCGTAATTCATTATTAATTTTTTCATAGTTACCCTTATCGTACAAATGTATTGTTTTGCGGAAGATGGGGCGAGTTTTTGGAACGAAGTTAAATGTGGTATGAATGACTTTGTGATCGCTGATTTCACGTAAGTATGCGATAGATTTTAAGCTTTCGGGGCTGTTTGTTAGTACCAGGTCTAAAATGCTTGAAGAGTCACTAGTGACGCGCGTTGGTTCGGTTACCTGTTGGATAAGATTAAGGTTGAGGCAAACATTGACAAATTTCCTTGCTTCGCTATTTCTTAAAGTTGCTGGAGCCTGATTGAGCCAGTTAATGATGGGAAAGTTGAAATCCCCATAGAGGAGAATATGTGCGTTGGGGTGTTTATTGGTAAGCTGAGATAATATTTCAATAAGTTCGCGGGCGAAATCTGGATCAGTTCGAGGGGGGCCTGTAGCATACGCCAAGTATTATTGCTTCGGGAGGGGCACATGTCCCGGGGGAACATGTCTCCCCGGGACATGTGTAACATGTCCCGGGGAGAAGCATCGCTACGGCGGACACACTTTCTCGGGCGAGAGCGATGAACACGGTGCTTTCTGTCAGATAGTTATCTGAAGCAGACGTTGCGGCTCACGTGGAGGAAATCATTCAGTATGCGCTCTCCGATGACATGCTGGACAGCATACGCTCAGAGCAAGCAAATGACCCCGAATGTGCGTCTTTGCTCGAAGCTTGTATGCAAGGTTGGCCCGCTAAGCACCACCTACCACAGGTTCTCAAGCCATTCTGGGCGCATCGTGGTAACATCACGGTTTGCAAGCAGTTGCTTCTGAAGGACTCAAGGCTGGTGATTCCACGAGCGCTGCGGAAAGAAATGCTTCGGAGGGTCCACGAGGGACATCAGGGTATTGCACGCTGCCGCGCGAGCGCTAAAGAATCTGTTTGGTGGCCAGGAATAAGCAAAGACATTGCACAAACCGTGGCCAACTGGCACAAACCGTGGCCAAGCATGCGCCGCAGAGCGTACCCAATTTTCCGAACTAATGATTCCATAGGAAACAACCGAGCTGCCATGGCAGAAAATCGGAATTGATTTATTTGAGATGAAAGGAGCTGTCTATCTTGTCGTTGTCGATTATCACTCCAGGTATCCTGAGCTGGCCCTGCTGGATCGAGGAACGTCATCGAAGGCGGTCATTCAGCATCTGAAAAGCTGCTTCGCCAGGCATAGAATACCGTAAACGGTAATATCGGACAACGGACCACAATTCATCTCATTCACGTTTGCTGATTTTGCAAGGAACTACGGCTTTAGGCATGTCACAACAAGTCCTCGTTACCCACAAGCTAACGGGGAAGCTGAGCGCATGGTAGGGACTCTTAAAAGACTCTTAAAGAAGGCAGACGACCCCTACATCGCTTTGCTGAACTATAGAAACACGCCGGGTCCAACCGGCTATAGTCCAGCGCAACTGCTTATGAGCCGCCGTCTACGCTCAAAGGTACCGTGCATGCCATCCGCGCTAAAGCCAGAAGTAGTAAAGGCTTCTTGGAAAGAGCAAGACGAAAAATACAGACAAAAACGAAAGATGTATTTTGACAAACGTCATGCTGCGAGACCTCTTCCCTGTCTATCCGCAGGCACTCAAGTAAGGCTGAAGGACAGATGCGCCGAAGGGACGGTCCTTCGTCCTTCCAAAACACCGAGATTCTACTGGGTCCAAATCGAAGGGAAAACCGTACGCAGAAACAGGCGTCATTAGTTCCTTCTGCCACACGGAGGAGAAACAAACAAGCCCCGTAAAGGCTGAGAAGCATCAACGAAACAACGAGCCAACGGACGCGACGGACAAAGACATCGTAGCTACCAAGTCGTCTGACATCCAGGGGCCTCGTTCATCGAACGAAACTTCAAGTCCAAAGCAAAGAACGACGCGATATGGGCGCGTCATACGATCTCCGAAGAGACTCTGTATTGATGACTAATTTGTCAAATGTGTTTTCTTTCTTGGCAGGCCAACGATGCTTATAAAACGGGGAAGATGTGACGTCATCTCGCTGCATTCCATGGCCGCCGGTTCCAGAGACAAGCGCCGAGACACGCGCTATCTTTCTTGCCATCATCCGGTTATCACAGAAGTCATGTGATCATTCTGACTGTATATATTTCACGACGAAACATTAAAGAGGGCTTTTTCTTGGTCACGATGTAACGAGCGTCTGTCGATCAATCTGACGAGCTTGACAGTTTCATCTATAAAATTGAGAAGTAGATACTACAGCCAATCTCGCAGAGCGACGCGACTATTTGTGCACGTGCGGCCATATCTTACGCCGACGGAATCAGCGAGGCATTGCATGCGTATATTCAAAATACAATTTGCACATTGCGCACGTCTCTACCAGCAAGCTCCTGAATCAGCACGTCAATGTAAGAGACAGCTGCCGAGTGAATCGTTCCTAGGAGTCGTGTATAAGATACCGTTGCTGACTGCCATCAAGTGTACTATATTGGCAAAACAGGAGAGTTCTCCCGACGTCTCAAGGAGCAACAACTTGACCTGACTAATAAGTCACACGACAAACGCCATTGCTCAGCATGCGCATGAACATAATCACATCATTGACTGGGACAATGCCACTGTCATCGCCAAGGAAAAGAACATGTCATCCCGCTGGCTCCTAGACTCTCCAATGGTCCAGTCAACGCCAGCTACAATGAATAGAACAACAGGGATTATGCCTGCTGTCTACGCAGGCTCGTTGCGCCACCTACTGGCTACATAATTGACAACGTCCAGTTCAGTTAACAGAGAACCCATATGCGGTTCCCAAACGTCAGATCATTTCATCATACGCGGTCAGTGACCGTGTTTCATCTCATCCAATGCCTGACCAGACGAACTTTCATCGAACTACGGGAAAGCAAAGCATTGACGATTGAGGGTATGGTGATGGAAGACACACGAATCACAGTGGACGAAATCGCCAATACTTTACATATCAATTTTGGTTCAGCGTAGGCTGTCTTATAAAACAGGCCAAATTTTTCGAAAATGTGAGCAGGGTGGGTCCCAAATGAATCGTCAGCACAGCATAAGGCACAAAGCTTGGACACCTCTCTTGTAAACAGTTCACCCGTTATCGTCGCGAGGAAGATGGAAGTTTTTACAGCAAATTGTTAACGTATATGAACCTTCGGTAAATCTTCATGAACCGGAAAGTAAGGCTGCGAGCATGGTTTCCAACAACTCATCATCTCCAGAAATTAAGGAATGGGCATGTCAGCCATCAACTGGTAAGATTATGCCAACACTATCCTGGAACATGGAAGGTGTGGTAGCTGTTCATTTCACCCCAAGAGGCGAAACTGTGGACATAATGAACTATTGTGATGGGTTCCAAATAAACTTGAAATCAGATCTAAACGTCGTGGAAAACTGCGAAAAGGAGTAATCCTGCAGCAAGATAACGCTATGTCAAATTCTGCCAAATAGACGGCCAATAAAGGAGCTGTGATTCAAATAGCTGGAACACCCGCTATGAAGTCCAAAGCTGGCTCCAAGCGATTTTCATATGCTTGGAGCATTGAAAGACGAAAATGCGCTATTGTTGCAGAAGTCATTGATGCCGTACAAAATTACCTACTGGTGAAACCAAAAAACTTTTTTTCTGAAGGAATAAAAAACTTGCGAAGCGTTGGGCGCAGTGAGTCGAAGTGCAGGGAAGTTACGTAGAAAAAATAATGCAGGTTTCAGTTTTCTATCATTAGAATAAATGTACCCTTTCTGAAAAAATTCATTTACCTTCTGATTTCTCCTCATAGTAGGTAACAAATAAACTGTTTAAAACCATAAAAAATATGCATTAGAGGCATCAGACGTTAAAAAAAGCATATTGACGCTGTTGCCAGTGCACACACAACTGAAAATGAAAATGGATAGGAAAGTAAGTGTGTGGTGCTATTTGCACAACGTGCGTGCTTTTATCAACAATGCCAAAATACATGATCATGAACTTGCCCAAGGATTATTTACAGCTCACTCTCCCTATGTATAAACTTGTGCGTTAAAAATCACAAAATATGACAAGGTTATGGAATTGGTGTTAGATTAACTTAATGTGACCATTGATACACTTGCGCATTACAAAACCACAGCTCTTCACTGTTAGTTTCACAATCCATTTTCAGCTGCTCAGGCGACTTTGGTTCCTTCGACAGAAGTGGGGCCAGGGTGTTTCATCTCCGCAGTACATTCGTACCGGGAAGCCTAAAATAAAGACAGAAGTAGTAATGACCAAAAGTTTCACAAGACAGAGCGTAACGTACAAAGTGATCCAGTCATGCTGGAGTTTTCTTAGTGCTGTGTGGGTATAAATGCAGCGCATGGCCAGCGTATTCAGTGGCACCTCACTCCAGTGAGAAATGCAAAAAGGGCATGCTGCAGAATAAATGCAACAAAAAAACCGGCAGATCCCACGCACTGTGGGGATCGATGTAATGCAAAGCAGCCAGCAAGGAGCAAATCATGCTGTACATAATATGCATGTCGTGATTTAAATGTTAGGACCGGTCATTTATGTTCGTCATACAGTCACGCCGCGCAATACCAGTTTTGGTGTCTATCAAGCTAGCGAACTGGACACAAGCGTACCATGAGCGTGGCATGTAAATGGCATTGTAGATGACATGCATGCCAAGATTTTCATGTTACCACCTGCCACTTATGTTCGCTATACATTCACATCCCGCAATACCAATTTTGGTGTATATCAAACTAGCGAAACGGGCCGTGAGCGCTCCATGAGCGCGGCATCCAAGTCATGTTGCACATGACATGTCATGGTTTCCCTATTACCATTATCATTTATGTTCGTCATACAGTCACGTCATGCAATACCAAATTTGTTGTACATCAAGCTAGCAAAACGGCCACGAGAGTGTCATGAGCGTGGCATGCAAGTCATGTTGCACATGACATGTCATGGTTTCCCTATTACCATTGTCATTTATGTTCGTCATACAGTCACGTCATGCAATACCAAATTTGTTGTACATCAAGCTAGCGAAACGGCCACGAGAGTGTCATGAGCGTGGCATGCAAGTCATGTCGCACATGACATGTCATGATTTCCATATTACCACTTGTCATTTATGCTCGTCATACAATCACGTCGCTCAAAAGGACACTTTGTTTATTCTAAAGTGTGTTCGGCGAAAGCTCGTGGCCATTCAACTGACCATGCCATGTCTTTTTGTTTTACACTCTCAGTGGAATGGCACACAAACGGAATGTGTGCGTGTTTTCTTTTTTTTACCTGGAATCGCAGCGAGACGCGAGACTAATCTGTGTCCGATTTCGCATGTGTTCGTATTCTCGCGCTTTGCGCATCGTGCAGACGCCATCCGCGTTCCAGCGCTTAAGTTAACGGACACTTTCTAAATTCCAGTGTGTGTTTCTCGAACGCCAGTGCCCATTGAGACGGGGTCGGTCAGAATGCAACGCGATGCGCGCGTCTCCCTTCTTGCATGGTTAGACACGCTGGGCACAGCGACGCTACGCAAGCAAAGCGCAAGCGCTGTAGAGTCCAACACGACCGGCGTCCGTTTGCACGGCCCGGCGGCCACCTGGCACCATGCCAGGGCACGGCCGGAGGGACGGGCGGACGGACGTGAGAATGAGACATTAAAAACTTTCGCTTAAAGATTTGGTGTATATCAAGCTAGCGAAACGGCCACGAGAGTGTCATGAGCGTGGAATGCAAGTCATGTTGCACGTGACATGGCATGATTTCCATATTACCACTTGTCATTTATGCTCGTAATACAGTCACGTCACTCAATGCCAAATTTGGTGTATATCAAGCTAGCGAAACAGCCACGAGAGAGTCATGAGCGTGGTATGCAAGTCATGTTGGCCATCACATATCATGATTTCCATATTACCACTTGTCATTTATGCTCGTCATACAATCACGTCCCTCAATACCAAATTTGCTCTATATCAAGATGTGGAAAACGGCCACGAGGGTGTCATGAGCGTGGCATGCAGATCATGTTGCACATGACATGTCATGATTTCCATATGACCACTTGACATTTTTGTTCTTCATACTGTCACATCCCGCAATACCAATTTTGGTGTGTATCAAGTTAGCGAAACGGCCCTGAGAGTGCCATGACCGCGGCATTCAAGTCATGTTGCACATGACATATAATGATTTCCATATTACCACTTGTCATTTATGCTCGTCATACAGTTACGTCCCTCAATACCAAATTTGGTGCATATCAAGCTAGCGAAACGGCCGCGAACGCGCCATGAGCGTGGCATGCAAGTCATGCTGCACATGACATGTCATGATTTCCATATGACCACTTGGTATTTATATTCGTCATACAGTCACGTCACGCAGTACCAAATTTGGTGTATCTCAAGCTAGTTAAACGGCCGTCGGTGCGCCATGAGCGTGGCATCTAAATCATGTTGTACATGGCATGCAGGTTACGATTTTCATATTACCACCTGCATTTATGTTGGTCGTGCAAAAATGTCTCATCGTACCAATTTCTTGATATATCAAGTTAAGAAAACAGCCTCAGGAGCGCTACGGCCATGGCGTCTAAATCATACTTTTCATGACAAGTTAGTCATGATTTTCATGATATGACCAGTCATTCATGTTCGTCGTACAGTGATGTTATGCCATACCAATTTTGGTATGAATTCCATTAACGATACTGCCAGGAGAGCACGAAGTCGTAGGTGGCTAGACAGACAGACAGACAGACAGACAGACAGATAGATAGATAGATAGATAGATAGATAGATAGATAGATAGATAGATAGATAGATAGATAGATAGATACGCTCAAAGTCGCCGAAGTTCCCTAAGAAATGCTTCGCATTTAAAAGCGTGTTGTGGCAGAAGATTTCATATATTTGATATGAAAGGTCTGAACCTTACTTTACCCTTTTAGCTCAGCTCGGTCATACGCCAACGTTAAGGTAGAACTATTAGGCAAAGACTCCCGCTGTTAGCTATACGTGTCGACCACGTGCAACTGAAAGTTAAATTCTGTGTGTGAGTGACGGTGTTAGCTGCTATCGGTAAATTCTGTTCTTGCGGCTGGCCAAATGTATGCATGAGTGCATGCGGGTAGGCACATTTGTATTTCTGTAGTTATACTATGATACTCATGCGATGTGTTTCTCTCAGGAAATGCAATGCAATATGCACCATATAGATACTTTATTTATTGCATAAAAGCACAATGCCATGGCACATACATGACAGTATGCACTTTCATCACACATCCACTGCAAGTTACATGTAAAATTAAACTTTGTGTTTCCTAGTGAGTACAACTAACACAGCTACCTTCAGGCTGCTCACATTAGGGAACATTATATATTGTCAGACATTGGGCCGACTAAATGCCTATTGTGTGCTGCTAAATTGTGATCAATTAGTTACAATGATATTGCTTAGCTAAAAAGGCAATACTATTCACCAAACAGCACAGGCTCTCAAATGGCCGCACGGGGAAAAAGGCGGAAATACTAAGGCTTACAAAACATCAGTCTTGACAAGAGTATGAAGTTGGGCGTGTTGGTAACGCATAACTGATCACGTAGCGCATTAAATTTCACACGGGACAAGAGAAAGGACGAAGACGAGCGCTTACTTCCAACAAGATTTATCTCGAAGAGCGTACACATAAATACTCTCCAAATGCGAAAAACAACCACATCGTTCAAGAAGCCCAGAACTGCCATGCGTGAAAATCTTACATTCTAAAAAAAAACCAATTCTTTTTCACAAAGCCCGAGAGAGGGAGTGCTGACGCAATTCAGCCCTAATCTACAAATCCTCTCGGCCTCGATAATCTTGATCAGTATCCTGGAAGCAATTGACACTTCCATAACATAATGGTTCACTATGAGGTAAAAGCAGCATAATCACATTGCGCTTAACCTGCTTCAATACCATAACGACGTGTCACAACGTTAGCGGCCTGTGTACGTCAATAACAAAGGAACTTGCAAGTGATGTGACAGTAACATTTAACGCGAAATCGCAAACCTTGCATCCTACCATGCGGTACACCAACATGGCGGTTTCAGTGACGTCAGTGCAAGTCGTCTATACAGAACAATAGTTTGGTGAAACTCATCTTTGAAGTTACATAACTGTTCCAATGCCAACAGCTTCAAAAAAGGCAGTCTAGATTGGTCGTGTTCTCTGATAAATACATTGTCTAATTTTACATTTCATCAGCACACACGCATGACTTATGCATGCATACCTTGAAATATGTATAACTTTATTATGAGTTTTAAGCAATAGATAAGGTATTCATATCCGGTACATACCACAGATCCCTTCAACATCTATAGCACAGGCCTAAAGAATTTGCTATATCAGATTAACTGTTAGGCTTGTAATTTATTCGAAAATGTCATTGGAGGTTATGGCACAAACTGTGTTTAATGCTTGCACTCGTAAAGGTATTTAGCGAAGTTTTAACGCCAAAGTGGAGTGAGGCGCATACAATTCTTAAAAACCAGAAAAAAATTTACACCATCTCGGGAACCATGTGTAGATGTGAAGCAGCGGGCGCTAACGCTTACACTGGCGGTGGCGTTGACGCTGGCGCTATCGCAGCGTTGCGCAGGAGAGAAAACTGAGGAGGCGCAAAGCACGCGATGATGGAGACGGTGTTTCCTACTGGAACATGCCAATCGCTGCTAATGGGCAATGAGAGACAGAAGACTCCGACTGGACACAGAGACCCGCAGTGCGCTTTTAGTTAACGCGCACGCTGCAATTTTTATTGTTCAACAACGCACAGGAGAAATCTCCCACCGGCACCACCTTGCAGGTCAAGATCCATTGCCATATATACGGGATGCACAGTGAACGGTTGTGCAGCGCGAGCAGTCAATTTTTTCAACCAAGAAACTCGCTAGCAGACGCTGCCTGCGTCGGCGTCACGAGGCAGAGAGGGGGGAGCGTAGGAGAGGAGAGAGAGAGAGGGGGGACGCGCATGAAAGGTGCACATGGTGGAAACAAGCAGTACCAAATAAATTGCGGCCCGAGCGCGTGAACTAATGCTGATCCTAGCGCTTGCACATTTAAGGTACGGCTAATCGGCCACGCACAGACAAAATGTATTTTAACCTAGGCGCAAATGCGAGCTTAGCGAGCCGTCCTTACAGCACGCTGTGTCAAGATCACGCACAAGTATCAACCCGATTATCACGGTAGATTAATAATACCTGCATGCGCGGATGCAAACACATGCACACATTTGGTCAAACAGGAAAAGACGTCTCTGATAGTAGTCACACACGTTGCTTACATAACGGTCGTGTGGCTGATGAAACGAGGACGCGTCAGATATGGCACTTTCTTAGAGACGTTCACTCTTCTAGCGCAGAAAACGAACAAGGACGGGAAAAGAACGACGCGGACATCGCGCCATTCTTTTCCGTCCTTGTTACCTTTGTGCGCTAAAAAAGTCAACATAAATTACCAGCACGCCCAAACGCACGCGCCTTAGAAACAGTCGAAGTTTACAGCTAACAGGCGCCGCCCCCGCCCGACAGGTATTAAAAAAAAAGTGATGCATCACTAACAGGGCATCACCACAACTCTGTTTATATCCCCCCGCCCAATCACAGCCGCGCATGTGCACACTGCTTTACGCCCCAAACAAACAAACAAAAAGCTCGCCCGCGCTTAACCTCACCCGCGCTTAACATCACACAACTTTGCTTGATCCTGATGAAATGATACACAAAAAGAGGCTCGCTACGCTAAGAAAAGCTCACTTATCGTCTACTAGTTAGGAAAAACTTAGTTCACAGCGTTGTTACCGCGCTCACGGTGTTAACAAAGCGCTGTTAGCACCAACGGTAGGGTTACATACCGTTTTCATTTGGCGAGCGCTCGAGAATACGAAGCAGCCGGTCCTCTCTTGAGTATAGTACATCTTCGCAGTAAGCAGCACCGGCAGAACGCAAAAGACGACCACACAGCGCAAGCACACTTCAAACAACATAAAAATCATTTTCAAACATGGCCGTTCTCATTGAGACAAGCTGCAAGCAAGCAAAAGATTCCGGCATTCCGGTCACGCAGACGTCAACCGATTCGCAATTGCGCACCGCCTTTTTTTAATCATAACTAAAAATATTTGTTCCTGCTTAAAAATATTTAATAATAACTTATGGAAATACGACATTCGTGAGTAGTTGATGCTTAGATTGTCTTGACTGAAAAAAGAAAAGAACGGAGTTTAAGCTCGGGAAATTTTAAACGTCTGGACATGAATTGTTTCTATTACACCTACAATTTGTTAACATCTGTAGATTGGTGGAATTGTTAAACAGGCTGTTGAGCGAGCAGATGTTGCAACAGTACAGGGACTTGCACTTTTGTCTTTGTTTTGTGATAAATAAATTATACTTGTGGAACTGTGCCATTTTGTTCAATATATTTTTCTCTAACATGTTTCTAAGCACGTTTGTTTTTTGGCCATCACTAGTGTTTTTCTGAATGGTGGTACAGCCGAGAGAGAGGTTAGTTTTGGTGACAGAAAAAAATTCGGCAGATCGCACGTACTATGTGAATCGATGTTATGCGAAACATGCGGAGGGAAGGTGACTGTGGTGTAATTTTTGTTATTGAACGAAACGTTACGAAATGACGCTAAAGATACCTACACTTGCTCTACGCACTGACATATGTTGAACACTTGCATAAATTTTATATAAACAGTTGTTTACTTTTGCGTAACGAAGCGAATAGCAACATGGCTATTACCAACAACAGAAGCGGTAAGCTGATATGTAGCGCTTGTGCTCGCGAGGATGGTAGACCTGGATAGTGCTATGTAGACCAACTTCAGTGGATGGCGCTTAAACTTACAAGTGGCGTTAACCCTACGTGACGCCTGTATCATAGAAGTATGTATGTAATGTTTTACAATTAGATAGCCAGCACTGCAACCCGAATTGACGTTTCACCAACATTACGATTGCACAGGGTCTTTTTCAAAAACTGTTTCGAGACCTGGCGTGGATCTGTGGTAGAATACTTGAGTGCCACGCAGAATGCTTGGGTTCGGTGCCTGCTGGGACCCTGATTTTTTTTTTTTTGCAATCGTCGGGTCACCGCTGCCACTGTAAGCTTTTCTTAACGCCCTGGCATTTAAATTACGGATGTCTGCTCTCACCGCTCCTGGGCAGATATAAACTGTCAGTCACCTATGGCGCATACACGCATACCGTGGCCCGTAATATAAACTATGTGCCACGTGTGTCTGGAGGAAAGGGTTTGACGAGGTGCGCGACGGGATTTTCACGTTAATCGTGTCATGACCAGCCAGACGTATTCGCCAAACACCCACATACTAATTTTTGTCTACCCCAAGTTAACGAGGCGACCACGAGAGCACTCAGATGTAGGCGGCTAAATAGATCGATAGATAGACAGATACACAGATAGAATTCCTGCAGTTCGATAAGAAATTATTCGCATTTAAAATTGTCTTTAAATAGATTCCTTCATTGTATGAGTGAACAATGTTGCTTGCTGGGCGATTTGTAACAGGTTAGTCATAATGGGGTTTAGCGCAAACACTAGACAAGACAAGATACAAACGAGAGGACGTAGACGCAGGACATTATTTTAACTAAAATTTATTGGAAAGGAACACACACATATATACAGACCAAATAACAAGAAAGAAAAGAAAAAGGAAGGAAAAAATCCCGGGAGTGAAAAGATAAAGTAAGAAGAAACCAAAAAATGTGCACAACACTTCAGCGTCGTGCCGTGGTACCGCACCTGTCCCTAAGTCAAAACAACAAAAGTTGTTTGTCGGAAAGGTGCAGCGATGGCATGCTTACGCATGCGTCGCCGGACTGTGCGATTTCCTCAGCCTCAATGATCTCCCGCACACTTTGATCCGGGGCTGCGTGCAGGGACCGTAGTGCCTTCAAAGATAGGGCTACACTCGCAATCCCGCATGTGGATGCCAAGGTGCCCCGATACCGTAGTCTGGACGCTGTAGTGTGCTCACGGAGCCTATCGTTCAGACAGCGTCCCGTCTGGCCTACGTATCTCCTACCGCACGTCGGAGGGATAGCGTATACAACGCCTTTAACACATGGCACAAACTTGAGCCTATGGTCAGTGCTGCAGCCTCTTTTTTCGTTCATCCCAGAGGTCGATCTGCACAGGCCAGAAAGCTTATGAGGGGCTGAAAAAACCACCCGAACCCCAGCGCTTTCTCCTATTTTCTTGAGCCTGTGTGAAACGTCATGCAGATAAGGCACCACAGCTGTCTTCCTCCTCTCGTGTGCATTCGATTTGGCTCTACGCTCCTCTTTACCCCTGGGATCTCTCACATCCCTAAGCAGGCCCTTGGCCACAGATTACAGCATGTCTTGAGTGCAACCATTTTCGGAGCAAGTGTCTCGACTTAAATTCGCAGGTTTCACTCAAGACGTGGCTGATGTGTCCTAAATTACTACAAGAACGGAAAAGGAAAGACGCGAAAAAGCAGCTTTTTTTAAGCAGTGGGAAGAGCGCAAGCATTTACATAACGGTGGTAGTGAATGTGCATAGCCGGCAAAAGAAATGTTGAAAGAGGCGATGTGTCTTGCTCTTCCGTGTTCTCGTAATACTTTGTGGCCGAGTTTTCGTATTCATGAGCGAACCTCTGTATTCATGAGCGGAGGTCACTTTTCCGGGAGGCAGCACCACCTGCTTCTCTCACGTGTCGCGGTCTCGGTGCTGCACCTACCGTGCTCTATGAGGTGGTAGGATAGTAAAGCCTTTCATTGCTGTAAATGCACAATTTCTCTTTGAATGTAACACGAAATGCTGGTAACTTTGATCGAGAGTCGTGTTGACTATCTTTAGTGCACTTATTTTATTTATTTATTTATTTATTTGCTTATTTATTTATTTATAAATACTGCTATCTTTCATTTGAAAGATCAAGGCAGGCTAGGAAAAATGTTCATGACTGTATTAACCAAACAGTTAAAGTACACTGAACAAATAATTACGATGGGATGTACAGGACTGAGGTTCAAAAACGCTTATTTCAATGAATTCGTAGAGTAACATAATACAGACAAACATAATACAAAATAACACAATACGCATAATACACGTTACAGACTAACACAATAAATACAAAAAAAAGCTAATAATACAATGCAATAACAAGCGATCGTTTAAGTGAGGCCGCTTTCAAAGAATGACAGTGTCTTATGTAATACGACAACATTTGCGAGGTTATTCCTGTCATTAATAGTGCCACGCGCGTTTCTTTTACTGTATTCGGTTTCCGCCCACAAAAACTATCAGCAGTACTCGGCGCAGACCGCGCCTTATTGTTCCAGAAGCTTCTCGGTTGTAGTAGATCGTTTTGTTAAGATTGCACGCAAGACGGTAACACTCAAGATTATTCCAGAGCTTGCGCGACGACTAGTGATAAGGCTAGAATGTTCGACGCGTGATTTATAAAAGCCGGCGCGTTCCAACGATGTTCAGTTGATCGACGGCCGACGCTCCGTTCGCCGCTATCTGTGCCAGTGTGCATAGCTGTAATCTGACTTTACGTTTCACGGCCACAAGTTCGGCCAAATAAACAGTTTCTTCTTTCACCCGCTGACTGTTGCCTTCGTCGACGTCACGACCACGTGACAATAGTTCTAAGGAAGAATGAATACTTGTAGCGGTTAATCCGTGAAATTAGAGGAGTCATCATTTTACTGCGTCGCCCGCAAGTGGCGTAACCGGGTGAGTACTGAAGCATGCCTGTAGTGTTAACATTTAAATGGCCATTTATTAATTCAAGGAAAATCTTTAGGCGACCAATGCGGTTTCCGTCCACAACGGATCGTAGGCCACTTCTCATCAATAGCTCAGATAGTGATGTTCTACCGTAGGAGTTTTAAATAAAGCGCAAGCCTTTCTTTTGCAGCTTTTCAAGTTTAATGAATGGATCTCATGTTATCACAGGATATTCCAAGATTGGACGAATGAGTGTTTTATATGCTAGCATTCCTAGAGGTGGGGAAGAATACTTTAAGGATTATTTTAGAAAAGTGAGTTTACGAAGACAATTACCTGTAATTATGTCAATGTGTTTGTTCCAGTTTAGATCACTAGTTATCCATAAGAAAGTCACAGTTTCGCCACAAAGCGAAGTAATGAATGCGATAGCAACAAATTGGAATGTCAAGCGACGAATGACAAGCAGGTCGAAACATGCAGCGCACTGCTCACGCACACATGACGCACGAAAACAACACGCACAGGACGAAAGCGAACTAACAACGTTCACAGCTCGACACTTAACGCGCTGCTCAAACAAAAATGACGCACGAAACGCATTCACAGGTACAGACGAGCGAGAACTAACAAGTGTCACAGTTGTTACTTCGCTGTGGTTGAAAAGCGTGCTCTTTTCGCAAACTGGGGGACTGCAGCGAGCGAAGTGACCTTCGTGCGCTCCGTAACTACAACGCAATCGTTCCGGCGAAAGCCCAATTCTCCCCCACCGTGAGATAAGCGCGTGCGCGGACGGGCGTCTACCCCCCACAGGGCAAAGAACGCGCGGAAGGTGAGCGCCTAAGAGCGCGTGTCTCGACGAGCGGGGCGCCGAGCTAAAGCCCCGCCGAGCGCGCACTTTGCATCATCTCGCTGGTAATGCGGAAGACACACTGAAAACACGCTGTATATAAATAGCTCGCCGTTTGAACGTTCAAAGACGTGCGCTTTCGTCGCTCAGCGGTTAGCGCCGCGCGCTGCAGAGCGAGAGATCCCTCGTTCGACGCCGCGCGCCGGGAACATTTTTCTGAAATAATTTTTTCTGTGGCTTTTATAAATATATAGATACATATACATATACGGGCCATGACGGCGACGGCAACGCCGACGGCGACGGCGAAAACTAGCCGAGAGTGTCCATATAATTGCTGTCGCAATAGTAATAGAAGACATTTGTATTCTGCAACTTCGGTTGTAGTTGCCACACTGATAACATAAAGGACTTTTCTTTAGTGTTATTTTTATATAGAGTGTTTTTCTTATTAATTGCCATTTTTCATTCCTCACACCAAGAAATGACATTGTTAAGTTGATTATTCAGCCTTATCTGATCCCCAGCAGATACTTTCGTGTAAAGCACACAATCGTCAGCATAAAGCTTTACATTTACAGAAAGGTCAGTGATTGTGCCATTTATAAATAAAAGATATAAAAGAGGTCCGAGGACCGAGCCCTGTGGTACGCCTGAATCGACAGGAAGTTTGCTAGAGCAGCTGTCAATAAGTGAAACGAATTGATGTCTGTTTTGGAGGTACGCTTGTACATATACTATGCTTCGAATTTTTCAAGATATACTGCAGTTCATAAAGTAATTTTTTGTTCGAAACTTTATCAAATGCCTTCTAAAAGTCCATAAAATGTCATGTAGCTGTTCACCTTCATTTAGTGCAGTAGCAAATTGTGGATGGTTTCAACAAGCTGTGTAGGTCGAATATCCCCGTCGAAATCCATGCTGTGCTCTTGTTAGTACTTTGTGTACCTCAAGAAATGTAACAATGTGTTTATGAATTATGTGCTCTAAAATTTGACAAGCTGTTGAGGTTACCGAAACAGAGTCGATAATTTTTTTTTTTTTTTTAGTTTTTGTCACCTGCTTTGTGTAGAGGCTTAATTCGGGCAATCTTCCAGTTCTCAGGGAGTGCACCTTCGTTCAGAGACCTAGTATAAAATAAACAAACATTTCGCACACCACTCTGCGTACCGTTTTAAGAAGGCATTCTGTATGTCATCCGGTCCAACAGATTTTCTTACATCCAGATTTAACAATAAATTGAAGATACCCTCTTCAGAAATGGAGATATCTGATATTTGAGCTAGGTGTGCATCAAAAGGTGGGAGAGGATTATTATCTTTTGTGTACACACTGTTGAAATCTGTCGTAGTAGTGCGCTCTTTAGCTCCGATTTACCTCCGCGCATGGGCGTATGTCTGCAAACTTTGCTTGTAGATGGGCGGTGCTGGTTGTCGCGTAGCCAGCAGCTCGAGTCCATAATAGCATGATAAAATAATGCATTGGTGTCGCTTTGTGGCGGCGCAGTTCATTTATGGTAAAACTTTTCTCATGAACCCTCTCGTGATGTCTGCGATGCCCTCTTTGCATCACTGAACAAGCTTTCAAGAATACATTCACACCGACTAACAAAAACAAATACACAGCGCAAAATCCTGTCTGTCTCTCTGGTCCCGTGTGCCCGCGCCGTTTTTTACGATGAAGCCATGCCAACAAGCTCAAGTTTTTACCCTTTTGAAGTGTTTTCTCTGTTCTCTGATGGGTGTGTCTGAGCACAATTGAGCGCGTTTACAGTGGTCTCGTGGGAAATAGAATTTAGGAGCTGGATTATTCAAGACTTCACTTCTAGGCACCTTGTCCGCATTGTCCGGGAGAAGTTAATTTTATAGCAAATGAGGCAAGGGCCATCGGTTACCTGACGCGAGCTAATTTTATTTAGACTGAAACAGGCCTTCTTGCGGTATAATGCTGCTCATATTCGCGACATTATTAAAATTCTGTGCTATGGTTACTGGGACATAAGATGTTAGAGATTACACACGTTACGAAGTGGACACGACAAGCGACAAGCAACAAGACAGTTCAGCAAGACCTTTCCCTTTCCTGCGGTTCTTTTTTCCATCATGATGCTTTAAATAAATTCAGTTGATAGTTTGCGCTTGTCGTGTCCACTTTCTAACGTGTGTCCTCTCTAACTACTGATGTCCCAGTAACTGTAGCGCAGTATTTTAATCATGCAAAACCCACTAGCCCAATACTTCACTTTGCGCGCAATTACCTCGCGATAATTGCTGTTCTTACATACAGCCTAACCCACTGAAGTAAATGAACGCTGATGAATACTTCTTCGGCTCGTTGTTTCAATGAAGCTTTTTACCCAGGTTTTTTTTAAGTCAAGCCTTTAAAGGGCCAGTAAACAACCCCGAGGTCCGAAAATTGTTATGAAGAGAAATATCAGCACTTTTGCTATGTGAACATGCTGCCGCAAGAATTTTGCGAATACGTGCTCTAATAACGAAGTTACAGGGGTTGGAACATCCGTTTCAGTTGAATTAATGAATGAATAAACTTTATTTAAAGTCCGGCTCCTTCGGGCGAGGCGGGGGGCAAGAGGGGATTGCCCCCTGTTCCGTCCCACTCTCCGTCAATGATGGCGGTGCCTCAGATGACGGCGGGAAGTCCTTGGACCCGGGCGGCATCTTCGGCTTGCCGGACGGCCCAAAGCTGGTCGGAAAGCTTGTCGCTGGTGAGTGCCGCCTCCCAGCGGCAGCGACGCCGACGCAGCGATATCATTAACAACACAACAACAGCAAACGGAATGGTCATGGGGCGATCGCCTGACCACATTCAGCGAAATAACACAACATTACAGACTAAACAGACGCATATACCCACCACCACACGACAAATTAAACAAAAAACAGGCCGCAACCTGGAGGTTGTTACAAACCAACACTTTCCCCAGCCCGGCGATCCTACGCCTCTGTTATCCGAGTCAATACCCGACGGACGTGTGCAAAGCGTGCGGGGAAAGAGCCACACTGCGGCACATGCTTTGGGAATGTGCCGGGAGAGTAAATGTCGCTGCCGCCGCTCACTACGCGACGCATGCTAGGCAGGGACAAACTGCGAGGGCAATCTTTGCTGCTACCACCGCGCGAGGGCAGGGGCCGGCCGCCGCCGCGGCTGCGGGCACTACTGCGGATCAGCTGCGTCGGCGTCGCTGCCGCTGGGAGGCGTTGGTTTCAAATTTTTGCGCAGCCTTTGCCACCCTTCGCCGCCGTGGGGAGGGGGGAGGCGTAGCCCGTCGTCGTGACTCCGCCCACTTCGGCAACGTGACACGACGTCAGTGATACGTCATCGGCGCGCAGCCAACGACCGGGCAGGGCTACCCCACATGAGCACGTGTGATAGCGGCGCAGTGAGGAAGCGCGATGCGAAGAGCACCCTTCCCCTATCGGTAAAGTAGCGAGACGCCTCTTTATCTCAGAGGCTTTCGTTCTGGCAATACCGCTTCTCCCGGTAATCTCGGGCTCTACAAAACTGCAGAGGGCAGCACAGGAAAATGAAAATGCGTACTGTGTGGCCGAAACTGCATCACCGGAGGACCAAGGCGCCGTTGCCTAGGGCAAAGGACCAATCGACGAGCTCAGTGCCACGTCAAGTTGCCGATCGGCGACATTGCGTCACTGAGCGTACAAGGAGTATTGGTCAGGCGTAGGAAAGAAGCGCGGGAATTGTTTTTTGAAATGGAGTCTGCGCGGCGCGCAGCGCCTTAATATTCAGAAAACGTGATCGCCGCGGTCTACTGTACGAATTAGCGAGCTTGTTTGCGTTGTGTAAAAAAAAAAAAAAAAAAAAAAAAAAAAAAAAAAAAAAAAAAAAAAAGTCGGAGCCTGTTGACTGGCCCTTTAAATTCATGTTTCAACTATACAATATTTTGGCTTTCGAAAGCATGTTCACAAAACGGAAACATAACGCCAACACCTTCCCTCGGTCAGCAGACCGTGCTGCTACCTTCTGTACATAACTGTTGCAAATAAATTTCAGTGTGAGCTGAGAAATTTAGATGGCACCGCAAGACACCTCTATTTTCTCTGGGTCCACCTGCACTGGTCGCTAACTTTCTTTACATTAACCGGGCCTATCCTTCAGTGTACCAACGGCAGTAGTGAGTGCGTTTCGCAGTGTTGAGTAATCTTTGAAGCTTTATGTATTGGGAATTTCCTTTATGGCAGTACGACGGAGTCCCACTGCACTGTGTAGATATTTAGCGCCTGTAAATGAATACCAGGGGTATGTCTGATCGTGGATAATTTGCACCTCCTTGTATGCCTACGCATTTCATTGCCATTTTGAGTGGCTAACACGTTGTGAACTATTGAATGAATACTGGTTTGCGCTTTAGTTTAAGCGGCGTCTACTATATGACGATCTGCCTGGAAAATTCCCTCCACGATGTATCGCGGAAGTAGCCCTGGCGCCGCTTGCAGCAACGAGTTCTCTGTGTTGGACGGATATATATCGCCTCTCGTTTGCACTCGCTTTGTTCGCACACGTGGCAGTATAAATTTGTCGAGGTCCCTGTATGTTGCATGCGGCACAATCGTTGCACGCAACCGTTGCATGCCGCTGTACCAGAACGCAAGAATGAATATGTCCCATAAATCCTGTAGCTCGAGTTTCTGTGTGACGTGACGTGCGATAAAACTGGCTGCAAAACATCTCTCGACAAGAAACATTCTCAGCAAAAGAAGCATTTGAGGTCCCAGTTACCTGAGGTCAGCCGCCGAAGTGACGCACTTTCGGCTACCTCGTGGAACGTAGAGTTACTGTATATGCTACCTATATGCTACCTAAAGGTAGCATATACAGTAACTCTAGTGGAACGCATACCAATCCTACATTTCAACAGGGCAACACATTCGAACAAGCCGTGCGTTTTATTGCTTTCAGTCCTCGCCTTTCGAATGTTCTTTCATTATTACTGTGATCACGGCCGGAATAGAGGAAAACGCGACGCGCTTCATGATTCCCCTCAATCCCGACCGTGATTTCTGACGAGGCGGGCGTCAGCGGGGAACACGGTGTTCGAGCAGGCGAGACAAGCGAGCGTCACAGACCTATTTTTAATACGAATGAATGCTATGATCGAGGCTTGGGCTAAGGTCACCACCTCGCGGCGTGTTAAGGCGTTGGCAAAATTACGTTTCTCCTCTTGGAAACGCGCCGAATGGGAAGGCCGTAGCAACGGCGCGCAGCCGGTGCCGATCGAGGAGGGTATACGCTCAGGCCGGTTTCGCGCGACGTGGCAGGCCGCAGCCGTCAAGCGGCCGCACCCTCGCCTTTACTGATTCAATAGGAGCTACTTCCGTGATGTCTTTATGAGAACCAAACTATTGACTAACGTTGCATTCGTGCTCCATAGTACAGTCCAGGTCTGAATCAAATATGAATCAAAGCTGTGCTGTACCTTCATCATTGACACTCCATTCTCGAAGAATGTGATGAGAGAAATTCCAAGTACCCTTGAGGAGGGCCACAATTTCGAGCAAGAATGTGGAACATCTAAGACGAAGCTCTAAGGGTGACAAGTGCTGGCCTGTTCATGCAACTGTGTCAGGCGTGTTATACGCGCGTCCCGCGAGCAACATGCGGCCCGACTTGCACACGACTATCTTCGTCCCACATTTTTTTCTGTTTTGATAATAAGTACCTTCCTGAGTTACACAGACGTGACTGGTCTCAAGCATACTTTTCGAGAGGCATCCCATCCGGTCACCATGTGTTAAAAGATGACCGTAGAACGAAAACAATATATTTCAAAATTGGCATCCCGACTTTAATTATTTTTGAGATCAATATCCATCTTCTTCGAAATCTGACGCCGAATCTTCTTCGAAACTGACCCGTATCGCAGATATGGAAAATGCCTTTTTTCGAATGGCATATTGGTAGCTGACGTTTTGCTCTAACTGCGCCATCCCTTCCAACCATCTTCATCATCCCGGCCCATCGTGAGACAAAGTTTTGCGACTGCGGCCCGCTAGCATAGGTGAGTTCTAGACCCCTGCCCTAATTAATAAACGCTTTCTTCACGACGATTGGTTGTCATACAGATGACAAGGTAAGGTTTGTCGGCCATACATGCTTGGAAACCTTGCAACGTATCTGCACCACGAGCACAATAACTGCTCTTTTCAACACCATAAACAGAGCGCATTTTACAAGGTTAGGGCGAACATAAGGAAAAATAAAGCAAAATAATAACTCACAAAAGACACAGGGAAGACCTTTAGCTGAAGGATTCCCATAATGCGCAGCCATCTTCCCTAAAATATAATCAAATAAACTGTAAGACAAACACCTGACTCCTGCAACGTTCTCCAGGTACCATGCTTCGTAAATGTTGCGTCGTGTTAGTAGTGGTCGAAACAACTTTATTAAGAACTCCGGCAAATTCATGGCCGAGGCCTAGGCCGCCCCCGAGGAGTTCTGGAGACACTGTTTCCTCGCCACATCACGGGCTTGCTGGATGGCCCATCTTAGAGGCCATTTAGATGGTTCATCTTAGAGGCCTGAGCTGTCCGGCGCAGCCGTCGACTGCGCCGCAGCTTCATCTGGGGAGACTGCATTTTGTTTGCGTATAACCTCGCATTTCCTGATTATGGGTCTAAAATGTGCGCGAGTTCTGCCGCATAATTTGCAGTTATCGTCTGAGTAAATGTGTGAATTTATCCTGCTGAGATGAACAGCGTTGGGGAAGGTCGGGGTTTGTAACTGCCTCCAATCTACCGCTTGGACCCCTCTCTAGTTTGGGGTTTGGAGATGGATGGAAAAGCATGCATATTTGATAAAATTTGGTAATATCAGTATCTGGTGGTTCTGTCCGTCTCTGTCCAGTTCTCTGCTAGATTTACATCATTTAGAAAGGACCTTTATACTCGGGCGCAATACGTGAGAGCTAGCGCTACGTGATGGACCTCCCCATTAGAGAGTTTTATTTCTGGGTACCCATGTGGCTTGCGTACCCAAGACGGCGGGGTGGCCTAACTGCGCATACGCGAAGCCCCAAGCACATGCGTCTCCGGGTCGCCGGGGCTGTGCGTATACGCGCGGCCTTAAGCATAACTGTCACCACTGACCTCCTAGTGGAGATCAGCTGTCCCTAGCAGGTCACGTCCTCGTCGAATCTATTAAGTGGTCGTCGAGCGCTCTGTAGTTCATCAGCTCCAAACTGGTGCAGTTATTTGCTTTAGATGAAGGTCCATAGGCTTCTACAGCAAAGTATTCTAGTCGATTCGGAAGCGTTTTCGAGAGCCACACTCTAATAATCGGTGTTGTAGGCTCAGCGAGTGGCGATGGGCGCTCCTGAGTACTCGGAGGATATAGACTGCGTATTAACGCGATAGCGTTAAAGAGCTCGTTTCGCAGAAATTTCGGCGTCAGCGTCGTTGGTTGTGAGCGAAAAATCATCATCTTGTCTGTGACCAAAAAATCGATAAAGATGCCAAATAAAATAAATAATAAAAAATTAGGCAGATCCCAAGTACCATGGGAATCGATGTTATGCGAAGCATCCGGAGGTAAGGTGACTGGGTTGTAATTTTTTTATTGAGTGAAAGGATATGAAATGACGCTAAAGATATGTACAAATGTTCCATGCCCAGACACGTTGAACAGTCACATATGTCTCATATAACCAGTTGTTTACAGTTGTGTAACAATGCCAACAGAAACATGGGTATTGCCAACACCAGAAGCCGTAAGCTGATACGTAAAGCTTGTGCTTGCAAGGATGGTAGCCCTGGACAGTGCTACGTAAACCAACTACTGTGGATGGCGCTTAAGTATTCAACTGACGTTAACCCGACAGAATTTCTTCGTCATAGGAGTACGTATCTAATGTTTATAAAATTAGATAGCCAGCACTGCGACCACAATATACGTTTCATTAACACTACGCCTGCATAGGGTGTTCGGCCAAAGCAGTTCCGAGACTTGACGTGGCTCTGCGGTAGAATGCTTGATTGCCACGCAGAATGCTTGGGTTCGATTCCTGCTGGGACTCTGATTTCTATTCTTTGTATTCCTGGCGTCAACACCGCCAATGTCCGTTTTTCTTAAAGTGGTCACCTTTAAATTACAAGTGTAGATAAGTAGATAGAAACGCAAAAGTGCTTACAGTATGCAAAGAAATGCTTCGCATTTAAAATTTCCAGCTCCGAGTGAGGATCGAACCCAGGCCGTCTGCGTGGCAAGCAGGTGTTCTACCCCACAGCCACGCCGATGCTTGGAAATACATTGAAAATAACTTCCTCTGCTTGGAAATGCAGTGAAAATAACTTGCTTCACAAACACACGCGTCCTGTATACATACGTCACAATACAACATGTAATATCTCAGTAATATTGCGTGGTACAAGCGTACATTGCCATCGGGCGTCACAACACTTGAATATTGCATTGAATTGAATTGAGTTGATTTTATCCAAGTGCACAATGTTACACTTAGGAAAGAGAGGACCTAAAGGCATTGGCGCCCGACGAGGTTCTCCCACCTGAAACAACTACAGTTTGCACACAAGCATTGGCAACAAAAACGGGAGTGACTGAAAACTTACATAAAGAAGTAAGAGTTCACGTACAACTTTGAATAATAATAGAACATAAAATAACATTTTGCGGGTAAATGTAAAATTGCAAACGTATCGTTGTTGTGAACAGAAATCATTAAACACAAACAGCAAGCAACATGCACTGAAAGTAACACAAAAAACTATGAAAGAAGTAGTTCACTCATTTGGCGTGTAGTGAAGAGAAATGCCCAGCGCTGCAGCCACATCGCCGGCTAGGCAGGTCCTTATTATTTGGCCTGATTTGTGATTTCTTATTATTTCTTCTATACCATTGTTGTTGTTCAAGAGTGTCGTAATCTAGTAGTGCAGTGTTTGTGAACCATAGTTTGTCCTGATCTTGTTATTCCTATAGCTAACATGTCGAAATGTATAGGGCAGTTGTTTTTGAGGGTCGTGTAAAGTGAGTGAAAAGGCAGTGTTGTTCTTAAGTAGGTGATGTGTCTCAAGAGCCAACCGCAGGGTTTTTAAGTTACGTATGTTTAGTATCCCCAGTTTCTTCCAGTGTTCGTTCGTGCTGTCTTGATATTTGATATTACTAATGGCGTGAATGGCTTTTTTTTTGTAAAACAAACAGTGATTGCAAGTTAGATTGCTTTGTGCTTCCCCAGACCAATAGACAGTAATGTAGGTTATGGTTGCACAAGAGCGTAGTACATTTGCTTCTTAAAACCATTATGGCAATAAATTTCTCATTTTTGTAGATTAAACCAACTGAACTAGAGACTTTAGAACATACGTGAATGACGTGATCTGTCCAAGTTAGCCTTTCCTTAAATATTACACTTAGAAATCGTATGGAGTCCACACGCGATAGAGCACTATTGCGAAAAGTAATGATGGGTGCATTGTCTATATTCGTGTTTCTCGGTCTGAATAATATAAATTTTGTCTTGTGTACGTTGAGCTCGATTTTATTTGCTGTGAGCCATTTGGACAGTCCAGCCAGCCACGTATTTGCGTCGCTCGCTATAGAATTTATATCACGCCCAGAAAAGAAAATATTTGTATCATCTGCATACATGACCAGTGAGGGAGTGCAAGGAATATTGACTATATCATTAATATGCAGGAGAAAGAGCAGCGGCCCCAAAATTGAGCCCTGCGCAACGCCATATATCATCACGACTTCGTGGTTTAAAGCCAGCCACCCACTACGAAAGGCACAGACGTTACTACGCGTATTCCCTTAACACCACGTAGTGGGTGCATAGCAAGCATGCACAGAGTGGTTGAAGCAGGCACTAAAGACAGGATATCGCTATCGCGTTCAACTCTTAAGGCGAAGCTGAAGGGTCCCCTAATTTTTTTGCAGTTGTTTTAGGGGCGAAGCACCTTAGGTTCTAGGCTTGTTCGTTGTGCGTTGTCCGTTGTACGGTGATGACGATGACGCTGAAAACCACTGAGCCATGTCGAGGCCCGAAACTCCTGCGCACAAAAACTCCATACAAACGTTATGTCGGGAAGGAACCGCGTTAACATACGCAATATAACGTGGTAGAAAAGTAAAATAACAACCAGGCGTCACAGAATGCGTATTGTGTAACCAGGCGTTACATAACATGACTTGCATTACGAGTGGGTCTTTGAATGCTTCCAACCCATTACAAAGGGTTCAGCCATAAATTTTCATCGTCATCAACCACCGAATCAATCAATGGAGTAGTTGGGTACTTCGCAAGCGTACTTGTATTAGTAGCTCCACGGAGAGTTCGCAATGGGTTCTAGAAATGGCGCTCTTCCAGCTTTCGCTGTGACTGTGCTGCGCTTTCCGAGCAGGGTCTTGCGTTTTCTTTTATTTATTTATTTTTTTTTTACAGTTCAGCGGTTGCTCCGGCTGCGGACCGCCAAAAAAAGTGCCTCATATATTTGTTCGCGCAACAAGTTTTGTCAAGAGCACCACTGCTGCTGCGCTCCCTTTCTTGCAAGGTGCCGAAAAATACAGTTATGGATGCAATGCAAGAATGGCTCGACTAGATGAGTTGCGTTGCATAAGAGACGCTCTTATAATGTACCCCATTTTGTCTCGTATGTCGAATTGCGCGGCAAGAAGCAGGGCTCTGGAACAGAAGGCCGCGTTAAAGAGTCGGCGCTAAGCGGCTGGGCAGCCGGCCAAAATCTGATGCCACATGCTCACTCGATGGAGCTATATTTAATCCCTGAACACGTGTTGAGTGAATGTCTTGGCGCTCTTGCTTCCTGACACTACGTCATTGCTTACTGTACGACCTTCACGTGGCCCACATGAAGAATGAAGTGATTAAGTACGTTAGCAAAATCAGGCCTAGCCTGCCTCAGTCGACTTTAATTATACGCTTTGGCGCAAAGAAAAACGAAAATGGCGTTGACGTAAATGCTTAAAAGCCTTATTACGAAATTAAATTTAGTTGAGAATTTAAAACGGCGCCCAAGTTAGGAGACTCGGGAAAGAAAGACACAGACAAAGCGTTGTTGGGCCTGTCCTCACTTGACTGTCCTTCCGTCTCTTGCGCTGTTTCACATTGTAAGTATGTCGTACCAGCCCGTCCAAGCCTCCACTTTAGCACCAATTTGAATTCCGCTTACTCAGACATATGGAACACCAAGAAATTGATTATTTAGAAAGAGCAGCACCGCTATGAACAAAACGTGTTGCAGTTCCGAGAAAATGGTACATCATAGTGGCTGTTATAAGCTGAGTATTCATTTGTAGTCTCAAATCTCTAGCAAGAATAACAAATAAGTGGGATCCAATTCGCAAACAGTTATTACAGGGTACAACTTTAGAAGTCCTCGGCATTTCCTCCTGAAAGGCGGTTGAGTGCAATAGCTGCACCAACGAGCGCGAACTGCAGACTGACTTTGCGAACTGTACGGCCGGTGAAGCCGCCTTCGGAGAGCGTGGCCGAGTGCTTCAGCGGGACTATTTCTTCAGTCGAAGTGGCGGCTTTCGCGCTTCGCTCGTCCGGCCTCTCCAGACCTCATTAGTTGTATCCAACTAAAGAATTGTTCGAGAGAGAGGGTTCCGGCCAATCCTGAAGCTGAGCACGCGCAGTTCTGTTTTTTTTTTTTTTAATGTCACAGTGTTTCGCTGAGTTAAGCTGTGTGATTTCTCATCGATTGCTTGGCGCAAGCGCTGCCAGAATGATTCAGAGCATTCTGGATTCTTGTCGCTTGTTCTAATCAAACTGTATACCCAAAGCAGACATTTCACCGCGTTAATGCCAGCGATTGCACTGGTATGTGTCGTGACTCATGTACAAATAACCGTCGCTATTGATTCGCAGATTCTGATTATCGACGATCATTCACGGTGCTTGCCGCTATCGTTGTGCGTTGTGTGTTGTTATTTTTGCTGGGCACAGGTTCACAGTTAAACAATTTGATCTTTACCAATATGACGTCTACGTTCTTCTCGGTTAACGCGCCACGGTGTTCTAGTGGTCATGGAACTCGACTGCTCACCCGCAGGTTGCGAAATCGAATCCCGCGGTCTTGGTGATCTCATATTCGATGGAGGCGAAAATGCTTGAGGCCCGTGTACGTAGATTTAGGTACACGTTAAAGAACCCCAGATAGTCGAAATTTCCCAAGCCTTCCACTAGGGCGTCTCATGATCATATCGTGGTTTTGGGACGTTAAGCGCCAGAAATTTTTATTATCACGTTCTGCACGGTTCTGACTTCTACAGTCTGACGATGTCGCGACCACGTGACGCTGTCATGAGCTAGCCCCCCCTCCCCCCAACCCCCAAGGAATCACTTAAGAAAAAACAGCCTTGCGAATGCATACTTAGACGCGACCATAAATTAGATGGCGAAATTTTCAAATCCATACCTATGCTCAAGAAACACATATAACAATTATCCAATTTTAACAGGCGACACTACCTGAAGCTGTCAAATATATGTCGGAATTCACGTTTATATGATTTTTGTTCAGTGTTTAGGAGTGTTTTCCGTAGGTGCACCCCATAAATGAGTTACGCATTTGCAAAATTAGCGCATCTTGCACTAAGTCGCGCAAGGATGGGTCACAGAAGAACTGGTTTGGCACGTTCAGCTGCTCCTGTTAACCATCTCTAAAAGATTGCTTGAGCGGCCATTGAGCACGTGCCGGTTCATGATGATGATTATTTTAGGTCTACTACACACGGCAAACATCGAACACAACAGCTCTGCTGTGGAATGCGTGTATTATACAACAGCTGTTTCTCTTCTTTAGGTTTATTAGTGAGAGCAGCAAAATCAGAGCCTCACACTTAATGGTGTCGCTTGATTAGTAAGAGCTTTTCAGGGCAATCAATGACCCTAAATAGAGTCAGTACACCTCAACTTCTTTATTTGTGATCAGTGCAGCTTCTTGAAAGCTGCGCTATCACCATGCTTCACTTTGTCATACTGAACTCATGAAATGTTAAATTGAGTGGAAATATTACAGATTTCGTATGCAGGCTTAATCATCAACGTCAGCCAATTTAATGTCTGCTGCAAGAAGATGTCTTCTATCTTTTCCCTATTCCTAGGTCGGCAAGACATGTGAAGCTCACTCAGGCTCACTCATGAAATGTGTTTTGCGCGTAGGGCTCACTCGTACTCCGGCTCACAGACATTTTCCTCAACCGGACTCAGTCGCACTCAGACTCACTCTTTTTCTCAATCGGGCTCACTAGTACTCAAACTCATCAAACTATCACTCTCTCGAATTCACTCAGACTCGGACATACGGCTCGATCTGAGCCTGAGTGAGCCTGAGTGAATCCATTTGTGAGTTCGTTAGCATACAATTAGCTTTTACGATCATGGCGTCAATGCCCTTTAATACCAATATCTCACATAATCGGTGCTACATTTCGCGTCTTTTGATCTGATACCTTCACGTACAATTTATCAGTGGTTGCAATCTAGTAAGAGCATTTTTTGTGAAAAGGAATGACTCGCACGAAATATTTTTATCAAGAACTTCCCGTGAAAGTGTTTGCGGGAGGAAGTCATTGACCACCCCTCTGTAACTCACGCCTCTGATCAATAAATATTGAGCTGGCGTAAGGTGCGCTGAAGTATGTGCGAGTAGGCGTGAGTATAAATGTGACCTGACACACGGCTGGTGGCAATGCTTAAAGTAGATAGAATCATAGGTCGCACTGACAACTGGGCGGCGCCTGTGTTCGTGTAATCATTAGTCTTTCCGTCTGATTTGTCGCGCCGTTTAAAATCCACGCAACCACAGGTCGGCAAAAAATGTTCAAGAAATATATTTTGTGCTATGTTAACTCCAACTAGTAGTATTCACTCCGTGAACTCACTCGGGCTTAGGCTCTCTAAAATTTTTCTCAACCGGATTCACTCAGACTCAAACTCACCAAAATATTATAGACTAGGGCTCTTTAAGACTCAGACTCACGGCACGATCTAAGACTGAGTGAGTCTGGGCGAGTCGATTCATGAGTGATTTTTCGACCAATGGACCTATCTTACGTAATGTGATTCCAATTTATCCCTGTGAATTACATTATTTCATCTTTGCCTCTGATTCACTCCCGTTCTCAGCTGCGTTTTTCATCTGTGGTTATTTATTGCGTTGTTCAAGGGACCATCCGTTGTCCAAGGTCCATGTCAATTTCGATCTCATAATGCAAACTAGAATATCGGCCACCGCAGTTTCTTTTCTAACCATTTCTGCTGCCTTTCTGATCCCTCAATGTTGTCTATATCTTCCTTTCCATTACGTGCTGCATATAGTTCTTAAATTTTCCTTCAATTTCTTTATCATCCCCAAACTTTTGTTCCATTACTTAAAAGGTGGCATTGCACACTTTTCGCCTTATAGTTAGAGTGACAGACGTTCCGTTAACTTGGGAACATCTGCAGTATGCGCACTAGCGCATCGTTATCCTTTCGTGAATTTCTTTTAACGCGAATACGTTAAAGAGCTTCGTTTGGAAGAAATTCCTGTGTTGGTGTCGGTATAGTTGATGTGAGAACAAATTAGCGTTGTCCGGGACCAAAAATTATAAAAATAATAAAAATCTTTCGAGTTCAAGGCGCGTTGTTGGGTTAGTTTGGTTATGATCCATGAGACTTTTTGGCGTAGCGCACACCCACAAGGACAAAGAAGGATACACACACACACACACAGCGCTAACTTTCAACTATGGTTTTATTTCTGATCGCACGTGTTATTTATAGAGCAACAGGCGATCGATAAAACCAAGGAAACACCTAGGAAAAATAAAAACACATGTAATAGTACAGCATCGATCGCGCACATGTCATCACTGATTACAACATCTGCACACACCTTCTTCAAAGTGACAATTCAAGATACTTCTTTTCTTTATCGGACAAACCTAAAGACGGCGCACTCACGCATTTTTCTTTCACTTTTTCAATTTGAAACGCCTCGATTATTTCCCGGGTTGTTTTTGCTCGAGCCCTATACAGTGGAACCTCGGTGATACGAACACGGCTCGTACGAATTTCGGGGAGGGGTGATACGAATTTTGCTGTGGTCCCGCTACGCCCATTAGCCTCCAATGTAGCGCGGAGTACGGTTGTTGCGAACCGTTTTTCACCACGCGACGTTTGATACGAACTTACGCTACCGTGCAGGTTCGAACAGGTGCTGCCTGCGCTGCCGCGGAAGACACGCCAATCAGGCGCGGCTGGGAATACCCAAGTGTGGACATTCGCACCGCGCTTCCAGTTTGCCAGGATCAGCAATAAGCAGCGCGTGGTATCCTCCGAGATTGTGCCCTGCGAATCTTGGAGGCCCTAATGCGCCTTAATGCCGTTGGCATCGCTTTTTTTTTCAACACCCGACGCGTCGACGTGTGCTGCTGGGCTCGAGGCAGCGATGTTCTTCTACTGTGTTCACACCTGCCTACAATGTCCTCGCAATCAGACGCCCTATGAAAGGTGCGGACAAGGACTGAAAGGGGAACGGGACGGTCTTGGAGAAGGAGCTAGGCGAAGCAACATCAACATGCACGATTGTTGGGAACCCGCACACCTGCCAGCTCTCCGATGTGCACGGGATGCCCAAAATTTCCGCAATCCTTCTGATAGTACGGGCCCAGTTGTAAAGCTCTCGAAAAACATCCCCCGCACCACCGTGATCAGAAATTAACAACAAAGGACAGTGGTTCCAAAATTTTCTGGCCTTCATCTATCGTGCGTGCAAAGCGCT
The DNA here is from genome assembly GCA_030522465.1 of Rhipicephalus appendiculatus. Lineage (NCBI taxonomy): Eukaryota > Metazoa > Arthropoda > Arachnida > Ixodida > Ixodidae > Rhipicephalus > Rhipicephalus appendiculatus. The sequence continues at coordinate 65,672 of JALIZH010001130.1, read as the reverse complement.
CCTTCGGCCACTTTCGCCGCAGTACTTTGGTATCATGAGAAAAAGCGTACTAAGATTAGGAAGGGGCTACTAACTGTCTCGGGTGGCAACGCATCTGGTTCCGCGCACGCGCTGTATATTGCACATCTTTTAGTTGGGCGTACGCAACAGGCCTACGTACGCAGCACGATACGATGCGTACGCTGCAAGCGAAGCGCTCAGCAACACTTTTAGTTTACCGTATCGACCGTACCGGGATGCGTTTCGTTCAACTAGACGTATATCATATGTTAAATGAAACAGCTGAGTGCTTCTTAGCGCCATCTTGCGGTAGCGCGGCCGTTATAACGGCCACTGGCATCCAAGTCAAGCTGAATCATTGGATCCACGTTTTTACGTTCTGTGCCATCTTGCAATCTGACTGCTCTTTCATTTAGATCTCGCGAGAGTGTCACGCAGCTAGCGCTACGTCTCGTTACATGTTTGCGTGCGCCGGATTTTTTTTCGGGCGTACGCACGCATCCGTGGAATAGATACGTTACGTACTGCGCATGCGCACTTCTCTCCCGTAGCCATGCTGCGTACGTAGGCTCGTTACGTACGCTAAACTAAAAGTGTCTATTTACGAGTACAAGTATGATCGTTGACATCTAGAAACTTTACTGGCAATCATTCAGAGTTCTTTATGACGTTGCTGCGACCCTGAGAATAATAAGTGAAAATGTACGCCCGTTTTCTTTTGCTGCATACTGATTTTCCATGTTTTCTGGTGATACGAATTTCGGATGATACGAATATTCTTCCTTACCCCGCAAGATTCGTATCACCGAGGTTTCACTGTATAGAATACGAGTGCTCTCAAACTCTGGGGCGCAACCGCACCTTTGGCAGTGAATGCCCAAGTGGCCAGACACAGATTTTTTGACATTATACGAGTGTTCCCTGAGCCTTTGGTTTGTACACCTTCCCGTTTGGCCAATGTAGACGCGTTCACATGTTAGAGGAATAGAATACACCACGCCTTCACTGCAATCCAAAAATTTTTCGCGGTGCTTGATTGTGCAATCGCGCACCTTGCTGTCCGCATTGACCTTTTTGCACATCTTTTGCAGACGTTCGGGAGCGGAAAAAAATGCCCCCCACCTCCCCGAAGGGAATCGTGAGGATATGCGAATGCATTTCGCGCGCGCTTCACTCCATTTATATATGGTGGTTGTGGTTCGAAGAAGGAAAAGGCGCCTAATTTCTGCAGCCCGGTCGGGAGTAAGGCGCAGCGCCTGTCTTTTTTTTTGTTTTTTTATTTATTTTTTAATTTTTTTTATTTTATAATTTTATGTTTTTATTATATATATATATATATATATATATATATATACGTGCGAGCGAGCGGACGGGAGAGTGGGGCGTAGGGAGGAGAGAGAGAGCGAACGGCGAGAGAAGGAGCGGCGAAGCACTGCACCTACCCTCTCCTACACTCTCTCCACACACGCGGGAGCTCCGCCGAGCTCCCGCGATGCGAGCGCCCTCACACACCAGAGCGCGCTCCTCCTCTCCATCAACTCTCCGCTACTCCGCCCGCACCACCTGCTCCGGTTGCTAGGGGCGAGGATAAGCGCGCGCGCCCGCAGCTGTTGCTGTGGGAAAGGGAGTGAGAGCGGAGAGATGCGGACACCGACGCCTGACATAGCCCAACTAAGAAATGCATTCGCATTTAAAACTACGTCCGCACCGGACTTTCTCGCTATTCTGCGCAAATTATGCGAGATTGCCTGCATGCAGGGCACCACAGCAACCTTGGTTGTCTTATAGTGCCGGCGGTCTGCTTACACGTGTTCGCTCTTCCTTTTCTACTGATAGTTTCGGCGACGGTGGTTAGCAGGCACAGGGGGTAGCCATAATCCATCAAACGTTTAGCCTGCGCCCACAAGTTCGCTTCAAGCTTGTGCTGGCACGATTTCATCAGTGCACTCTGAAAACATGAACTTATAACAGCACGCTTTACCAACTTCGAGTGCGCAGATGTAAACGAGAGTACAGGCTTATTTCCTCGCGGTTCATAACCCCAACACACACCTGTTGACGAAAAATACAACCCGAGGTCTAGAAACCTTATGAAGTTGTCCTTTGGGACTTCATGCGTCAACGTCAGAGGAGATAACTCCGTCGTGAACACGGCTAGCGTTCCTGAAATGACCACGTCAAAACTGTTAGATTCACTATTACATACGATCAAGTAGTCATCTACAAATCTAAAAACAGCAAGAACATCCGTGTGCTTTACACGTGCGTCGAGAACTTGGTTACGCTTTGCTAAAAACATATCGCTCAAGTATGGGGCGATGCAGAACCTATACAGATGCCATTTCTTTGTTTTTCAATGCTTCCATTCCACGTCGCATATGTCGAGTTTAGATAAAAGGAAAGAAGTTCTAAAAACTGCTCACTCGACACCCCGGCGGCATTTCGGAATTGAATTGCTCCTAGTCTGTCAATACCCTCGGACACGCACGCCACCAAATCGTTCTGCGGAAGGCTGTAATAAAGATCCTTAACGTCGATGGAAAACGCCAAAAGGTTTGCGCTTTGATTGTCTTTAAAAAAAATTCCAACACTTGTTCCGATTTGTTTACCAAAAGTGGGTCGTTAAGGGGTATTAACTTCAAGTACTTTTGTAAAAACTTTGCTAAGCACTTCTGGCAGGGATTAATTTTCGGAGATGATCACTCGGAACGGGCAAGCAAGTTTATGCGTTTTGGCACTGAAGAAGATTTCTAGTTCCGCTTTTTTCTTCTTGTGTCTGGCCACTTGGGCATTCACTGCCAAAGGTGCGGTTGCGCCCCAGAGTATGAGAGCACTCGTATTCTATATAGGGCTCGAGGAAAAACAACCCGGGAAATAATCGAGGCGTTTCAAATTGAAAAAGTGAAAGAAAAATACGTGAGTGCGCCGTCTTTAGGTTTGTCCGATAAAGAAAAGAGGTATCTTGAATTGTCACTTTGAAGAAGGTGTGTGCAGGTGTTGTAATCAGTGATGACATGTGCGGGATCGATGCTGTACTATTAAATGTGTTTTTATTTTTCCTAGGTGTTTCCTTGGTTTTATCGATCGCCTGTTGCTGTATGAATAACACGTGCGATCAGAAATAAATCCGTAGTTGAAAGTTAGCGCTGTGTGTGTGTGTGTATCCTTCTTTGTCCTTGTGGGTGTGCGCTACGCCAAACAGTCTCATGGATCTTTCGAGTGGTTGAGCATCGAACCCTGGCCTTCTGAGTCGCAAGGAGATGTCCTTCCGCAGAGCCACGCCATTGCTTTTTCGTTTGTTGCATGGTATACTTATTGCTAATGTGCCTAATACATAGCGTACAAAGTACTCAAGGCCACCTCTATAAGCAAAATTACAAATAACACTGTGTTCTAAAAGGGCATAAGAGCAGTGCATTTCATGAAAAGTGGATACCACTATGGCTGAAACTGTAGATGTTCATAAAAATATTTTAACTGTAGAGTCATTTGTATGAAATGTGACCGCCATGATACTATTGGTTCCGCATTCCTGTGGTTCCACATGCCTGTCTGATATGCGAGTTTTCCATAAACACTGCATAGCCATTAGTAAGAGCATGTCAACAGGCAAAACTGTTTCGGAAAAAAAAAAACTGCATGACTGTCATGTAGCGGGAGGAGCGTAACTAACGCATCTAATATTGCGTGGCAGAAGCGTACAATTGTGCTAGCCGTCAAAACATGTGAATTGCGAAGCGAGTGTCTGTTTTAAAGGTCCTCTCATTACAAAACGCTCAGGTCCTCTCATTACAAAGTGCTTTCATTACAAAGCGCTACATTTCATCATCATCAGCAGCAAAAGCATCAACAAAGTGAGCAGCTCTGTAGGTTCGCGTGTTGCCTTACGGACGCGTAATGGGGCCTTTACTGATTTAAAAAAGGGAGAATTATGGCGCGGTGGGCACTGCGCAACTGTGCTTGCAGTAGACATTCTGAAATAGTTTGAAATGGCCAATGTGACGCGGCCAGACGTCCGTTTCGTTGCGCAATGCTTGAAACGAGGTTAGCAATTGACAAGGTGATGCACACGGGGCCCTATTATGCTATCGCGTTCTACTCTCGAAGGCGGTGTTCAAGCGTCCTCCAAGATTTTATGAGCAGGTTCCCCTGTTAGTTAGGGAACTAGGAACACGTAAGGAAAACCAGCAGATAATGAAGCCAAGTAAGGTATAGGAGACATTAATTGCACTGTTTCAAGTATGTTGTAGTTATTGTGATACAGACGTGGCGAAAGTAATGTGGCCTTCAAGGCTCGTCTTCTTAAGGACTGCAACTGGTTTTGCAGTCATAGCCTTGAAGTTGCAGCCTTGAAGAAGACAACTCCGCTTACAGTTGCCTTTTCTGTTAATATGCACCAAGTCGCCCAGCAACAAGCTCCTCTAAACTAAATTTGTTCTACTTTTGGCTATGATACTTGCGTTCCCCCCTCCTGTAAGCTGCGTTCCGGAAATTATCGCCGACATCGTAACTGCGAAGTGCCGTTCGCGCCTATATGGGTTCTACATAAGGAAAAATGTGGTTCCTGACGAAGTGCTACGTCTGTACGGTCGAATAATGTAGCCTTCCTGGAAACATGGAAGACAAGTCTGTAGAAACATAAGCTACCAGATAAGGGACCAGGTTCGAAGAGGTGTTTCGACACGTCTTCCTCGCACATTACCCAGAATGGCTGGCTAACCTGAAAGTACGTGAAGCCAAACGGTTAAATAACATTTGCTGTCGGGCTAGTTGGTGCATAGCTGAACTTGAACTGATGGCGCAAATGTTAGACAGGGACGAAGAAGACACGTAAGACACGGAAAAGTGCGCTTTTCTGTGTCTTACGTGTCTTCTTCGTCCCTGTCTAATATTTGCGCCATCAGTTCAAGTTCAGAAGCCAAACGGCTGGAAGCGCCGACGACGGAACGTTGCTAGCATTGTTGCCTGAATGATGACTTGGGAAGGATAAGGAAGGGTAAAACTTGCGCTACGGGGGGATGTCACCTTGCTGGGAGGAGCTGTGGTACCCTGAGAGGGTTTTGGCTACGCTGAGTAAAGGTCCCAAGTACAGAGTTGAAACTTCGCTGAATGACCATGAATGGTTGTCCGTAAACAGGAACCTCGCGAAGAAAACGGATACAGAGGACTAAGAAAGGTGTGTGTTGAATGGCGTGGACTGTCTCTCCAAGACAGTTAAAAAGACGAGCAATGTGACTGAAAAGAAGGACTCTACTACAGGTGTCGTCCGGTATTTCAGACGCAATGACCTCAGGTTGCTGCAGCCGGACAAAGAAGGGGGGGTTTGTTGTTTCGCCCTCAGAACTGTTCCGCAATAAGGCAACTGCAGCTGTTCGAAAAAACTTCAAACAAGTGTCAGTAAAGGCCGCAAGGGTAAAGGCGAAGGCTGTGTCCATGTGCAGGCAGCTTGAACTGCACAGACTGGCTACCCTTGTAAACAGAAGAAGGGTGACTGCTTGAACATTTTCTTTTCATCCAAGACGCACAAGTAGGACATTCATTTTCGGTCTATCGTGAGTGAACGAGGAACGTGGCAAAATGAAGTAAGTAGGTTTTTGCCGAAATGTTTGGTTCCCCTTATTGTTGACGACCCATTTGAGGCGAAAAACTCTCGGATATTATTAGGTTGTTGCAGTCGGGTAAAGCTATTGGCAATGCATTTTCCGTCGACATTGAAGATTTGTATTATTCTATTCCTCATTCATCATTGTATCAGGCTGGTCGAAGTTGCATCGAAGTCAAGCACACTGCTGGCGCGACCGTAGACAGGTTTTTAGTGTTGTTACAGTTTTATCTTAACTCGACTTTTATACAGTTTGAAGATAGTTACTACTTGTAGAAACAGAGCATCGGCATTGGGTCTTGCGTTGCACCTTTGTTGTGCAATATTTTTTTTATCAGGGTTGGACAGAGCGGTGAACGAAAGGCTCGACCATGACCAGGTTTCATGTGTGTGTCGTTATGTGGACGATTTCCTTGTGCTTCTACAAAAGCGTGACACTTCCAATTATGACGATGCCATTGCGGATGTACTTCATCTTTTTCGGCGCCATGGCAAAGGGTTATCATTCACCCATGAACTAATGAAAGATGACCCAATTCAATTTTTAGACATCACTGTAACTTTCTTTGATGACCATGTTTGCTCGAAGAATAATCCGAGGTCACAAAAGAGTTTGTTGCCTTATGATTCCAGCGATTCGAAAACAGTGAAACGGGCCACAGCTTCCCAGTGTGTCATGTCGGCCTTGAAGAAGTCTTGTACACACTCCGTTCTGAAAAGGTTTGCAGCACAGATGGTTAGGTTGCAAGAAAAGTATGGGAGCGGGCTAGTTGGTATTCCATATTGATACACTTAAGCGCAAGAAAAAACACGAGTCAGTAATCGACGAGGACAAGCGCTACTTCCAACTGAGCTTTATTGCTGAAACACATAAATATATACACCCGAACACACGTGATCGCACTTAAATCTGTTAAAATCGGAGGAAAAAAAACCGAGAAACGCCACAAACTAGGGAAGAAAAGCCACGTGCCGGAGAATGTAAGTAATCTAGTTCTTTTTTTGTTAGTGCGATTGATGGCTTGCTGACGCAGCTTCCACTGGCTATCTCCGCAGCTTCAATGATGATTCTTGTGCTATCGTTAGCGTGAGTGGCCAGCACTTTCTGGCGGCTCACTGCTCTCAGTGCAAATGCGTCCCATTATTCGACAAGGCAACAGTGCTGGCCACTCACGCTAACGATAGCACAAGAATCATCATTGAAGCTGCGGAGATAGCCAGTGGAAGGCTGCGTCAGCAAGCCATCAATCGCACTAACAAAAAAAGAACTAGATTACTTACATTCTCCGGCACGTGGCTTTTCTCCCTAGTTTGTGGCGTTTCTCGGTTTTTTTTTCCTCCGATTTTAACAGATTTAAGTGCGATCACGTGTGTTCGGGTGTATATATTTATGTGTTTCAGCAATAAAGCTCAGTTGGAAGTAGCGCTTGTCCTCGTCGATTACTGTCTCGTGTTTTTTCTTGCGCTTAAGTGTATCAATAGGTTGCAAGAGGCTGGTTTCCCGCTGTATGTAGTAACCACAGTAGCGGAGGCAATGCTGAAAAAAAGATCAACGCCGAGAACTCACATGTTCCTTCTCAAAGGACGAAGGTCGATAAGAGATGTGTAGTTGTGCCCTATGTGCACAAAACGTCGCACCACCAAAAAAAGGTTGCGAAGCTTCATGGAGTTGAGGTCATGTTTTCGGCTCCCAAGAAGCTTGCAGGGATGTGCGCGCACACAGGCGGCCGCCAAAACAGGGTGCAAGGGTGTGGGAAAAAGCACACGAATTCCTATGCAGAGTGCAGTTTTGGCGTGGTATATGAAATACCTTTGTCATGTGCAAAAAATTATGTGGGACAGACCAGGAGATTTGTGAACGTGCGCACACGTGAGCATGATTTGTCAATAAAAAACAATACAAGCGTGCACGTACTGACCCACTGCTCCGAGTACAAGTGTCAACCGATGCTGAAAGATGTAAATATATTGAGCCGCTGCCGCGATAATGGAGCAAGGGAAATTCGCGAAGCATACCGCATTGAGAAGGGAAATGACTGCGTCATTGAATCATCGGTTTTTTGCATAGCACAGAGATGAGGTTTATCGGTGAGCGTTGTTAAGCTGACGTATTATGGGGTTTAAATTTTTTTTTTTGTGGTGATGCCTTTTCTGAAACGCGCATGCTTGGTGATGGTTTCTGCGGAATGTACTTATGTTGGACTGTGTGAAATAAAAGTTATTTGCAAGTCTGTACTTGTGTGTGTGTGTGTGTGTGTCTGGTTTTACGTTTGTGTCAGGTAGCGCAGTTATTCCATTTCTGTTAAGATGCACTAACTCGTCCAGCAACAAATTCTTCTAGCCAACGTAATCGCTTGTCACTAAATATGGTTTAGATGGTGTTCTAAGGAACACTATGTCGTAACGCATCAAGTTTCAAGAAACTTCATGGAACTAAAATACGCCAAAATACGCAGACCGGGAAGTAGCCAAAATACGCAAGAGCAGAAAATTTCCGACTTCACACGGATGTTCACGTGGTGAAGTTTCGGCGGGAAATTCAAACATGAATCTTTCACCTTCATGTCCTCTTTTATTAATTCTCGTATAGTGGCGAAATGAATGACAATAGGGTACTGTAATGTGCATTTATCTGTATAGGCTGGTTGAACGTTTCACTTAAATGTATTTAACCAAGCTCCAAGTACTACATTTATTAGAAGCTATCTCAACCTCTTCGTTACGTTTGTTCACTTTCATAGGCTTCTTAAGAAACTTACCCAACAGTAAATTGCTCAATATCATTGAAAATTCGTTTCTACGTCTCCAAAGGTGTCCCTTGTCCATAGCGCAAGAGTCAGCAGCAGAAGTCAACTTTAGCGGCTGATATGCAAGCAAAATTAAACGGCGGCAAGAAGCTAGCGCTACGCCTGTTCGCTTAGGCCTAGCTGCTCAAAGTTCTGGAATTAGTAGATTTTTTCCGGTAAATTGCAGTCAACAGCCTTAAACCATTGTCCATTAAAAATTATATAAAATATTTGAAGCATTAAAAAGCAGAAATTGCATTTATAGGGGGGTATTTTTGCCATGTTTGCAATTAATGCCGGTTGTTGGTTGGCACCCGTCTTACCAGTTGAAGATTAAATTTTTTTTACACGTGTTTTCTTTTTTATTTGCGCCATTGTGAAACCATTTGAATTAAGTTTTCCAGCCGCATTTCTTTTTCTTTTTGCTTAAGTTTTATTAGGTATTATGTTGAGGCCGTTGGTAGAAAGCCGTTATGGACAGTACAGTTAGAGGCGATGACGGGCGCGGCGCTTCCAAGGGGAGAAGAGAAGGAAAAGCGAGAATGACTATCCGGCGGCACGTTCACTAAGGTCAACAATGTCAGTAGGCACCGGTAAACACACGCGCTCGAAGTGACATGCGGCCGGCTGACCTCGAAAGACACGAACATCACGCGCCGACAGGGAACCAGGTGTGTCGGCTTGCAATGCACATTAGTCGTTTCTTTTCCCGGCAACACCGAGCCTATTCGATTGAATGACAGATGTACTATTTCCGCGTTAATTAAACTTCTCGAAGCTTTGCGACAGCCCGTCGCGCAGTTTATAGCACTCTGTTTATCATCCGCCCATTTGCAGCAGACAAGTGTGCCTTGTAAGAGGAGTCACCGAGGTGAGAGTGGGCGAGGACGGGCGTGGTGGCTGCGGCAGTAGTTTACATAATGTGGCAGCGCATTTCCGCGTTGCGTCACAGATGGCGAGGATGGTGCACTCGCGATCACTCGCCGGATGGGGTTCCGACTAACGACTTTCCCCTTCTACCGTGTCGAGACTGCGGTGGCATTGAATTGGAAGAGTTCCCGGAAGCCCCGGATGCAAGGACGGCAACCATCGTTCGGACGGCGCAATTTAGCGCGGCGCCATTGCCGAGGGCGCAGAAATGCGGACCGTCTTGGCTTCGAGCCCGCGCGAAGCACGGCAGGGAACAGTGTCGCTGGGCACGCGAGCGCGATTAGAGCCCCGCCGTAACCGCCTCTTTCCCTGGCGATGTAAGGAGCTGCCTTCGGAGCTGGCGCGTTGTAAGCGCCGTTGAGCACGCATTCCGAAGTGGTGGACGTCGCGATCCTGACTGCCTTGAAGAGGAGCTGCAGTAGCGAAGGCCGACCGCAGGCTTCGGCGCTGCCGCACTGTATGGCTGCGTGCCTCGCGCGAATGCCGGCGCATTTTCGCCGGCGACAGAGTGCGGCAAACCGCGTATAGGCTTCGCTGAAATAACGAGTAGTGTTTTAGTTCATCGTTTATTGCGTGCTGACAGGGACGGCAGTGACATCGGGCGGTGCCACCTTGCGATGCTCGAAAACGTCTGCGTGGTCGTCGTAGCTTTTGCCCAGAAAGGAGAAATTACATAAAATTACTCAGAGACAGTTATTTGATAATATAAATAATAACTGAAATATTTATTTGCTTTCCGAACTAAAAGGCATTACCCAAAAGTTTCGTGTACATTGATTAAATATAAAAAACGGAATATCACCCAATCACACCAGTCATTTTGCAGCATTATCCAAAGGAAACTCGGAACTTTTTAACTAATATCAGAATGAAAGTATACCGTTTGTTCAATGAAAAGGGACATAAGACGACACTTTGTTTTGCAGCGTACTGGTCTTAGTTACAAACAAGAAATGCAAAGCAGCTGTATCGAGAGAGTAGTGGACTTTACATATAAGGTCATAACATGATATGCATGATATGGTTCTGCGAAAAGATACCCCTTTAGACAGTGACGAGAAATGATCGTTTCATTAATTGTGTGCTCTGCCACGGCCACCAAACGGAGAGGACAAATTCGGACTGGCATTCCGATCTTGTGGGCTGGGCCGTTTTAAGAGCAGCTTTCTGGGTTTTCTACACCATGTCAATATTTAAGCTCCTATTTTACATCACCCTCATTTAACGTACCCAGAAATAACATTCTTACAGCAAGATGGCAAGTTGGGCCAGTTGGTTTACTTTCATGTTTGAAAATTTGGTTGAAGCGCACCGAAAAACATGGACAAGAAGAAGTACACAGGACAGTGCGTATACTCACAACGGAGTGTAAGCGCTGTCCTGCGCGACGTATAATGTGTCATGTACACAAGCGCGAAGAATCATGTATCTGCTTTATATACTTTTTTTCTCATTAATAAAACTTCAGTTGGCAGCGTAAGCGCTGTCCTGTGTATTTCTTCGTGTCCGTGTTTATCGGTGCGCTTCGACCAAATTTTCAAACATAGCATTCTTACCTCGAGTACATGCTTTCGGGCATCCAAAAAATGACAGGAAAAAGATGGATTAATATGTCATATTCAAGTTCTCTCCAAGTTTTATCGTTATCGCACTGTGTTTGCCATGCTCGTTGCAACGTTTTTGCACAATGTTATCGTATCAGCACAGTATTGTCGCGTTTTCACTGCAAACATCGATGCTGTATAAACGTTAGTTTTCTTTGATTGGGCGTGTCGATGTAAGATATTTTGGGAGATCAATACCAGATTATACGATTTTTTTTTCTTTATCGGTGTCTCATTTTTACTAAGTGAACGATGCACTGCATAGATGAACAGAGACGAATGACACAGGAACACTAAACGGACAAGGATCTTGCGCACTGACAACAAAAAATTAAAAAAAAATTACTAAAGATGCATGAAGTAAATAATTACTTTAGCACTTAGGGTGTGATTGTTATTTGGGGTATACTGCTGTTGTTGATGTGTATGTTATATTCAATATGTAATAGACAGTAGCTTTATGTACCGTACTGTTTATACAATGCCTCCGCTGTCTCCTGTAAATTGTATTTCAGTAAATAAAGAAATTCGGCAAGTGTTACAGTCTTGTAACAGAAGACGAAAGCCTGGTTGAACTCGTGTGAGATCAATGTACCGCAGTGAGCAAGTACATAAGTTTTGCAATAAAGTACACTTTGTGAGCAATCTTGTCTTCGTATGTCTTTTTTGAGAAGTGTGCCGACTTTATCGAAGCACTCTGTACGTGCCTCTAAGGGAATACGTGCACCTACGCAGCTGCGCACTTTGTTGGTGTTGTGGTTGCTGCGGATGATAATGATGATGATGAATCACGTCTGAGATCTACAGCACACGCCTGTTACGAAATTCACAATTTGTGACGCCTGTTGAGATTCTTCACTTCTGTCAGGCAATAATACACCTGTTAACGTGCCTCCTCGTCCGACCTTACACCTGTAATAAGTTTTACAAAGCAGTTTCTAGCAAAGGAATGGCTAGGTCGTTGAACACTTACCAAGCGCGGAGACTGCCTGGGTTAGATTACGGCTCTAACCCCGTTTTCAGGTCACGCTTGACGCGAGTTTCTGGACCACACGCCACGATTTTCACGGCCAGCGTCCAAAGTGATACTCATGACTTTCTCCTGATATCATGAGTACCCCTAGTCGTTTCGCCAGCAGGTATAAACGTTTCTAAGGGGGGCTCTTGAATCCATTCGATATGGTACAAACACGACGAAAACCACTGAGAGTTAAGCCCTCCTTCTAGGAACTTCAAACCAACGATTGCTAAGTGGTGCTTCTTCTGACAACCCGAAACGCCTACCCCCCCCCCCCCCCCCGCTTCTTTCTTTTCTTTTTATCCATGAAATACCTCTACGCTTTTACTCACACAATCTGTCATGGCGCTTGCCCCCCCTCTCCTGCACCACCTCATCGATAGTTGCCCTTTCCTCCTCCTTTGTTCCGATGGAGGAGAGAGTACGAAGCATATACACGCTAGAGCTAAGGAAATCAGTTCTAGCCTTGAAGAAGACAAGTCCACTTGTCGAAATGTAGGCTCGAGCACACAACCCCTGTTTACGGATATTTCATCGCAAGCTTCCTTCTTCCCCTTCCTGCCGTATTTTGGATTTCCTAAATGAGTGCAATTTACAATAGCTAGTGTACCACTAAAAACCAGTGTTGCAGTCGTTACCAAAAAAAAAGTACCTAAATACATTACTCGTCACGCTAACAAAAAGAAGGAACGCGTTACCACAATATGTTACTTACAAAAAAAAAAAAAAAAAGAAGCTAACGTGTTAACAATGCCGTTGCTAAAAAACAAAGTAAGACCCGTTACTTCTGCCGGGTTGCTACCTGGTGAGAAATTTTAATATCTACACCTTGGCCCCCGGAAATCACAACAATAATTTATTAGGCTGATATTTATATTTCACCTAAAACCTCTGTCCAAAACTGCGATTTTAGCTGAAATACTGATAGAACGGCAATACTTTCCACAAGTGGGCTGAAATTTATCAATATTATAATGGCATAAAGTTAACTGTAGAGGAAAGTTTGGAATGGAGCATTCTAACCAGGCTCACTAAGAACACAACCTCGATTGTCTGCGCAATCGTGAGATCCGCATAACATTTTTAAAGGATAAATGATGACAGAAGGCTCGTTGAGCCCTCTTTCATGATACCACATCATTGTTTTCACAGTACGGTGCCAACCCATCCTGCTTCGTTGCTTTGCGTTTTGAAAGCTCAAGAAGGAATAATCAGTGATGAGTTTCTGTGGCGTGCCGTGACAAAGCGCATGCTGGCATCCTGAATAAAAGAGCAGAAAAAGCGGGGTCGACATGCACGCATGTCTTCGTCTGTGTTATTTATGAATTGTCCGCTGCTCCTCTTTTTCTTTAATGTTGGGTAAGAAACTGGCTTACTCTCACACATTGCATCGATACGCACAATACACAGGAGTGCAGTGTTATAGCAGGCGCTTAAAAAGGATTAGCTTTTCAGTAAATGCATCGCTAGCCAATCACATGCGGTGCTCAGACATCTAGTGTGGCGTATAGTCACGAAAATAGAACAGCAGGGTCCATCAACTGTATGCTAGTAGCAGGCACGTAGCCAGAACTTTTTTTCGGGGGGGCCCACCTGTTGAAAACCTTGAAAACCACCTATTTTCATTATTTATTCTCGGTAAAACACCCTCTTCCATCCGAATTGTTTTTTTTTTGGGGGGGGGGGGGGGGCCTAGGGCCCCTCCTCTGGCTACGTGCCTGGCTAGTAGAATACCTCAGGTGGAAGCCAATCGTATATCGAGCCAAACAGCTTCCCCTTGTAGTGAATAAAACAGATTGTGTGACTTATCGACTAACGCCACCGACGACGAGCTGCTGTGTTTGAGGGCGCTGGCTTCCGGCCTGGGTTGTCGCATTTCTTTAGAGGTTCAATCCACCTTCATCACTAACCTGTGCTGCCCTCTACCTTTTTGGTAGGAGTTTGGTAAAGGCCGGGCCTACCGGTATTGCCAGAAGGAAAGCTTCCGAGATGAAGGGGCGTTTCACCACTTTCCCGCTAGGAAAACAGGCGCATGCGCCGTGGCATTAGAGGTTTTTAGTCTGTGTGCGGTATTCCGGTAACGCAAAGGCGTGGCGTATTAGCGGATAGCATGTCCCGTAGCTGCCACCACGTCAAGCGGCGTCAACTATGAGAGATAGAAGACAACCAACAAAAACATACTCTACGACCTCCCAGATTCCGGGAGCGCCATTCATTAGGCCTAGAGCATTTATTATTTGAGTGTCTCGAAAACAGGGCCGAATCGACACAAGTACTTTGCTGTCGAAGCTTAAGGACATGAATCTCAAGCAAATTAAAGCATCTATTCGAAGCTAGCGAGCTACAGAGCGCACGACGCCACTTGATAGATTCGAGGTGGAAGGCAACCGCTTTCATTGGCGCGGCCATGTTTTGTGGGCGTGCGTATGCGTAGTTCACAACCGGTATTCCGGTACATGCAAAGCATTTTGCGCATAGCGGTGCGCCGGACAGACTAAGAAACTCTATTGTGAAAGAGGCGGATGAAAGGGACTAACAGGGTCCCGTACGCATGCGCCTAAGACAACTCGAATGCGAACGCCAGCTTCTTTTTTCTTCGCAGTCGATGCATTCAGCTCCCCTGCCCCCCTGCCGAAAGCTTTCTCCCCCCCCCAGTGGCGTAGCCAGGGGGTGGCACACCGGGCCCGTGCCCTCCCCCCCCCCCCTACGAATTTTTTTTTTGCCACGTCATTCAGAGCACAAAATGACCCCTAGCCACATGTGCCCACCCGGCTACCACTTCAGATCAAGCAAGTGCCTCCGCCCCCCCCCCCCCCCCCCCCTCTCCCGCCCAGGGGAAAAAAAATTCTGCCTACGCCCCTGTCTCTACGTAAAGTGGTTCTGCACCACCTCCGTGATCGATCCACGCTGACGGTCAATTTTCGCGTTTGATGAAGCACTGAATGTTTTTGCCGTTCGTGCAGTCCGACTTACGTGCGCATTAAAAAACTCGAGGTAGTCAAAATTATTCCATTATGTTTTTTTACTATCACGCTCGTCGTTATTGTATCCGGGTTAGACTAGAGAAAAGAGCCGAATGACGTTAATCAACGATAACTTCCATTTGGCATAGTGACAAAGAAAGCTCTCCGTTTCCACGATCCAAAATATTTATGCTGTTGCGCTGTCGGCTCCTTTTTTTTTTTCTAGCACTTCAAGGCCGTATGCTTGGCATTGTCGGAAGGCACACGCATGGCGCGGTGACGTAGCTCACTTGCGGAGTGCAATTTCAATGGAAGTGTATGAATATATTGAAGCAAAACACTGTCGCTTCTCCACCCCACTGTCAGTTATTTTTCCAAACTTTTGTCTCATTTCTATGTTACGGGACTGGCCAAGGACCAGGTAATTCGCGGCGATGTATTTTATGCTTTTCGCCAGCTGTAATGTGCAGCTATGCCCATGATTATGCCTTACCTCCACTAGGGGGAGTCTCAGACGGTGCGGCCGCACTCGTTGCACCTGAAGTTATGCGGGTAAATAGTTCGATGGAAACCTAACAGCACTCTCCACAATTTTCTCGCTGCTTTTACTTTGGCTTAGATTGCAATTCTTTAGGCGGACTGCAGTCATGGAGATCGAACTCGGTGAAGAACTCCCCTGATTGGGTGCGCATATTTGAATCCGCGTCACCCGATTGGTCCTAATGAATGAGGGCTTATAATTGGTGCAAGGCATGTTGTTGGGCTAGTCGGTTATTCGTGGCTTTAAAAAGGTTTAACTTAAAAAAAATGTGCCCACTTCTGACAAGAAAAAAATCAAGAGATGTCATGCAAGAAGAATAATCAGATGAAATTCACCAGTGGCATTTCCAACGTCCTACGAGATACCCCTTTCGTGCGGTCGTTCTTACATAGGCCGAACAGACAGTTGTTTCAATGAGCGTGCGCAAGAGCACAACCGATCTTTCCGCGCCGGCACGGGCCGCAATCTAGCCCTGCATTACAAGAGATGAGATACCAAGAGCTGTTTGCCTGATCTGGAAAAGACAAAGTTCTCATCGAAGGCTAAGTCGAGAACTGAAAGGGAAGTCATTGAGGCGTTTTTCATTGCAAAAGGGGAGATAGCTGTGTCAGCTCTCCTTCGATATCGCTATCAAGGAACGAAATATAATTCTTAGATGGACACATCCGGTCACTCCCACGTACGTGACGTTCACACGCACCTGTTGGTTTTTTTACGGTGTGATTGCAACTGTTCCTTGTTGGTTGTGTTTTGTTACCTTTCAATTCACCTGCTTTCCGTAAATAAAGTCAGTCAGAGGTTCTGCGCCTCTGTGTGTGTGTGTTCCTATATTCGTCCTATCTTCATCGCGCAGTTAAACCTTTTTAAAATTATAATTGGTCCTTTTGTTTGCTTTCTGGCAAGGTGTTGGCACGCTCCCGGACTGCTCGGGAAGTTAGTCGCACCAGAGACACCAAAAGAGGATATTTCAGCTCAAGCATGTCACATAGCTATGTAATGTGCAAACATTTAATCTCGTTCGGGTCGCCAAAAGCTGCATAAATAAAATCAGGAAAATGCTATGAATCTGCTTAATCCCTTCATATCTCCGGTGCCAAACAAGTAGCGACGATGTCTTTCGCCAAGGTAAGCCTACCATTTGACATTGGCGCTTAGTAGGGTTACTTTCTAGACGCGCATGCTTATCATTTTATCTCATCATAAACAGCACTTGACACGCAAATTCTAAGCATGATCCTTCGTACTTGCTCTGGGACTTTACTTACAAAACGTCAATATGTTGCACTAGCTGCAGATTGCCTCCGGACTCATGAAAGCTTCTTTGCAATTTCATGCCATATATTACTTCACGGAAATCGGTGCCTATAAGTTTGAATTCATCTCTCCGAATGCCGTTTCCTAATATATCATGTGCGTAAAACAGATCACGCTTTGTATGTATATTGCAAGACTAACGTCTCTCCCAGCGACCTCCAATTTACCCTATCTCGTGCGAGCTGATTCCATTTTATGCCTACGAACGTCTCAATTTGGTCACTCCATAACTCACTGTCATGCTCATCTGTATTTTTGATCCCTTGGTATCAGTTCCGTTGTTGTAAATGGACACCGGTTGTCTGTTTACGCATTATACAGCAAATTTGTATTAAACACGACGGCTGCCTGTGGAAGCTAACTAATGCTGAGTTGCAGCCAAAGACGAAGCACTGAGTGCGACATCAACGCCATGGACAGCTACACAGTTGAAGCTATTACTAAACAGTTAAAGGAGCACTGACATTAAATTTCAAAGTCAAGATGTGCCCTTCATTCAATTGCTCGGTATGCATAGGTCGTCTTGGCCAAATTTGAATGCCGTCCGTCGCTTGGAAGTTATTTTATTTCGAGGGCAAACAGCGTATGAATGCTCAACGGAAAACTGAATGCCCTGCGACATCGACACTAGTGCAACGTGTGAGGTGTGATAGAATCACACTTGTGACGTACGCCAGTGATACGCTAGTAACAATGACGTCGACGGTCTGAGTGTGTTTATTGTGGCGCCGACGCCCGGCGATGGTCTCAGTAGTGGCTCTCCTTGCTGTGTTGATCTGTGCGTGCGGTACATCGTGTCTCATCGACTGATTTGTCGTGTGCGAGCGCGAGTGCGATCATTCGGAGCGACACAGTACGTGCCAGGATGTCGGGGAGCCGCTGCGTAGTGCGAACCTGCCCGTCGAGGCGCGGAAAAAGCGGAAAGTGCGTGTCCTTTCATGCATTTCCAAGCCTCGAACCTCAACGCAGCCAGTGGGTCGCTTGTCGATGTTGACCGCGACGACGGTGAGGACGACGATGTTGACGACAAAGACATGGCTGCACGTGAGCTCCTAGCAAGACGAAATGTCAGCGATGCCAGCTGGACGTGACGTCACCTTTTTTTGTGGCGGCGGGATCAGCTGCAGCGGCCCCGACGTGGCCGCGAGGTAGCGCTACCAGCACTACAATTTGGCGGGTTTTCCTCCCGTTTTGAATCGCGTTCGATACCGGATATATTAATCAACATTACTGGTACTTATTCGTCCCTCCGCTGCATTTTGAGTCGAGAATCGTTACTTGGGGGTCGATAGCTACTCGCGGATGCAAAAAAATCCACATGCGTAAATTTGATGTCAGTGCTCCTTTAAGCAGCACGGTGTCATGCTCGCACAGGTAACCACAAAGAAATCTGACTCAGTGATCACGAACGCTTACTTTCACACCGCTTCCTAACGGGAAACAGCGCGGGCAAACGGGACAAGAAAAACAGACAGGGTTTGCCCGCGCGGTTTCCTGTTATGAAGCCGTGCCTACACGCTCATGCTCAAAACCTCTTATTTCACAACGCTGGCTTGACGAACGGCGCGAACAGAAGCCGGGAAATACGTCGTGTTGGCTCCGAGTTCTGTGAAATACCGCTAGCTTAAATCATTAGGCTTGCGGAGGCGGAGAACTCGACGCGAAGCCATCTCGGTTCGCCCAGTCCTCGGGGAGGGCCACTGATTACTTACAAGGTATGGCGGCGCAGCCTTTAACGACGACGCACGGCGCAGACGACAGCAGGGTCAACGATAAAGACAGAGACGTCGTGCTTGTTTTCGTCTACGCTGCACACCTAAAATCACCAGTGACCAACGGCGCGGCGCATTTTCTTTCTTCACCCTGTGTAACTTATTAACTTGAAGTGTACCGTTATTAACGTGAAGTGTACGTGAAAAATACACCACGACATTGGGCACCTCGGTGTGCTTGGATTAGCTACAACACGCTGATTCCAATACAGCCTTCTGTATACTTGTACAGGTCTAACCATTCCGCTAAAGCTCGCGTCATGTTTACCGATATATGCATCACTAAGAAAAAAAAAAGCGGGCTATGGCGTGGTGCAACTTAGAGAAGACGAATGCTAATGACATATAAGTTCGTGCAGTCACGAAAAATACACACACAAACACACACACACACACACACACACACACACACACACACACACACACACACACACACACACACACACACACACACGCACACGCACACGCACGCACGCACGCACGCACGCACGCACGCACGCACACACACACACACACACACACACACACACACACGCACGCACGCACGCACGCACACACACACACGCACACACACACACACACACACACACACACACACACACACACACACACACACACACACACACACACACACACACAGAGAGAGAGAGAGACAGAGCGTGTATGTCTAAACAGAATAACGTGTATTTCGCCTTACACGTACAATGGTTTGATTTATGGTGGCCCAAACATTACTTTGCAACTTTTTTTCAGCTTTGAAAACAGTCTCTAGTTTGGTTTGAGAGAAGTAAGTGTTAAAGAGGCCCTGTAACGCCTTTCATAATAATCATCGAATGACTTCATTAAACCCTTTGTAGGACAGGGGTACAAATGTGTAACACTTTTTCGCTGCGTTTAAAGCACCTATAATAAAAAAAGCCGGCAGATCCCACGCACTGTGGGAATCGATGTAATGCGAAGCAGCCAGGAAGGAGCAAATCATGCTTTACATAATTTGCATGTCATGTTTTACATGTTACGACGCGTCATTTGTGTTCGTCATACAGTCATGTCGCGATATACCAATTTTGGTGTATGTCAAGCTAGCGAACTGGACGCAAGCGCACCATGAGCGTGGCATGTAAATGGCATTGTAGATGACATGCAGGCCAAGATTTTCATGTTACCACCTGCCACTTATGTTCGTTATACAGTCATGTCACTCAATACCAAATTTGGTGTATATCAAGCTAACGAAACGGCCGCGAGCGCGCCATGAGCGTGGAAAGCAAGTCTTGTCGCTCATGACATGTCATGATTTCCATATTACCACTTGTCATTTAGGTTCGTCATACAGTCATGTCATTCAATACCAAATTTCGTGTATCTCAAGCTAACGAAACGGCCGCGAGCGCGCCATGAGCGTGGAATGCAAGTCATGTCGCTCATGAAGTCATGATTTCCATATTACCACTTGTCATTTATGTTCGCCATACAGTCATGTCACTCAATACCAAATTTGGTGTATCTCAAGTTAACGAAACGGCCGCGAGCGCACCATGAGCGTGGCATGTAAATGATACTTTTCATGACACGTTAGTCATGAGTTTTCATGATATGACCAGCCATTTATGTTCGTCACACAGTCACGTCACTCAATACCAAATTTGGTGTATATCAAGCTAACGAAACGGCCGCGAGCGCGCCATGAGCGTGGCATGCAAGTCATGTCGCACATGACAAGTCATGATTTCCATATTACCACTTGTCATTTATGTTCGTCATACAGTCATGTCACTCAATACCAAATTTGGTGTATCTCAAGCTAACGAAACGGCGGCGAGCGCGCCATGAGCGTGGCATGCAAGTCATGTCGCACATGACAAGTCATGATTTCCATATTACCACTTGTCATTTATGTTCGTCAATCATTTCACTCAATACCAAATTTGGTGTATATCAAGCTAACCAAACGGCCGCGAGGGCGCCATGAGCGTGGAATGCAAGTCATGTCGCACATGACAAGTCATGATTTCCATATTACGACTTGTCATTTATGTGCGTCATACAGTCATGTCACTGAGTACCAAATTTGGTGTATATCAAGCTAACGAAACGGCCGCGAGCGCGCTATGAGCGTGGAATGCAAGTCATGTCACTCATGAAGTCATGATTTTCATATTACCACTTGTCAGTTATGTTCGTCATACAGTGATGTCACTCAATCCCAAATTTGGTGTATATCAAGCTAACGAAACAGCCGCGACCGCGCCATGAACGTGGCATGTAAATCATTATTTTCATGACAAGTCAGTCATGATTCTCATGATATCACCAGCTATTTATGTTTGTCATACAGTCATGTTATGTCATAAAAAATTTGGTATAAATCCCATTAACGATACGGCCAGGAGAGCACAAAGTCGTAGGCGGCTAGATAGATAGATAGATAGATAGATAGATAGATAGATAGATAGATAGATAGATAGATAGATAGATAGATAGATAGATAGATAGATAGATAGATAGATAGATAGATAGATAGATAGATAGATAGATAGATAGATAGATACGATCAAACTCGCCGAAGTTCGCTAAGAAATGCTTCGCATTTAAAAAATGGTCAGATTTGGTGCCGCTCGGACTGATGGTGCCACCTTCCGAGGTATAAAAGAAGGCTATCTTAATTTTTTATTCGCTACGACATGTGGAACGGACAGTAAATTGTATTTTGCACGTGCCTTGATACCGCTCACTATGCGCAGCAGTGACCTAAATGCACGCCTTGAAAACATCGCTTCAAAATGTCTGTGAGGTGTCCCATTTCTTCCGTTTACTGAACAGAACCCAGCGATTCACTTGCAACACAGAGAGAGCTGCCCTTATTATTCAGTTTTCTTCAACAACCCATTTCTCGGATTGATTTAGGCCGATGGTGTTAGCCCTAATAGGGCAGCTATCGTACTGGTATAGCTGCACATAAGCAGTATTTCCATATTTATTGTAGCGAAGGTATTGTTTGAACGGCGTCAATCGCAGTCCGCTTTAGGAGCAGCTAATTACTGTGGTGGCGAAATCGCGTTGGCAGGTGCAGTCGCACGTCGCCTTCGCGTGTGCTAGGCATAATTGCATGATAGCTATCTGTGCAGCAAATATGAAGTTCCACTGTGCATTGAATGCTTAAAACAATGTGAAAAGTAAACAGCCCCATTAAATATATAAATAATCTTCTTGTCCAAAAAATTATTTTGCTTTGGTACCGCCTGAAGACAGCGGTACACATATGTAGCACTTTTTATGCCACGTTAAAAAGACAGTGGTACATATGAAGGAAAGAAGCGTAAATTTAAGCGCTCGTTTTTGCTGTGTTAAACACATTATTAACGAGAACTAACAGACAATGATGCCAAGGGAAGTATAGGGGATGTTATTAGAAGTAATTGTAATGTACATGTGAAGAAAGAAAAGTGGACGAAAAGATAATTTGCCACCGGCAGGGACCGTACCTGCGAGTTTCGAATAACGCGTCGGATGCTCTACCACTGTGCTGCGGTGGCGGTCATCCCCCCCGTCCACTTTATAGGGTATATATGCAGATTTAAACGTGGGAGCGTCAGTTAGCGCCGCCTGTTGCCATTACGGCGAGTAGGGAACACTCTTTTTGCCTGTTGGCGTCACGTAGCTAGTGATCTTATTACGGTACATATATGTGGTACATATATGTAGCACTTTTTCCCCGGAACCTATTCCGCTGACTTTTTCGAAAACAGTGTCAAACATTTTTTAAGTCATCCTAAAGGTTGTTCTGTAGATCTTAAGGAAAAAACATTACTTTAAAAGTAGTGCCTCACGAAGGGTTAAAGGAATTTACTGCCTGAAGGTCGACTGCCGCATTTTTTCTTCAGATTCGGTCAAGTATGAGGTAACTTACAGATTTCATCGCACAGATAAATGAACGAGCTTTTTATACCTTACTTTCAAAATTAATTGTCCATTATAGGCTGCGTTCTGCGCTTTAGTCTTTCGCTCACATCCTCTCAGGAGCTTATACTAGCAAGCGGCTGTATTTTCTGACCATGTCCGAAAAGCGTTGCACGGCCCGTGTAAGAAAAGCGAAATACGATCGCTAGTATTACTTGAGGAAGCAACTTTGACGCGTCTCTACGGGACATGTGTTATTCGCATTGTGTGACGCGCGGTAGTTATTGTACTCTCCTACCATGCTATATTACATACGCTAACATGGGAGAGAGAGAGACAGAGAGAAAGAACTTTATTGAGGTCCCAAGGAAACGGATCATGGGGCCTTAGGGGCTTCCTTTGCAACTAATGCAAATACACATGCAAGGTACCCACTACGCTTAAAATAATCGTAAGTTTTGTGAAGTAGGGCATGGCCTCCGAGATTAGCCGGCTAATCTCGGAGGCCATGAGTAGGGAAGCATCAAATCTGCCATTATTGAATATTCTGCGGAGAAGTGTGGTACCTGCGACACATGTGTAAGGCATTATGTGCCTTTATTAATGCTGTGGCTGATGAGCCATGAAGATGAAGAATTATGGCTGAGCCTTTTCTAATGTGTTGGAAGCATTCAATGATCGACTCGTTGCGCAATTCGCATTGTGTGACGCCTGGTTATTTTCCTCGTCTACCATGCTATATTACAAATGTTCACATGAAGGAAAGAGGAGGCAATTTTAAGGGCTCGTTTTTTCTTTGTTAGAGAATATTAATGAAAACTAACAGAAAATGATGTCAAGGAAAATTTAGGGGATGTTATTAGTCGTAAATGTAATGTAAATGTGAGGAAAGGAAAGTGGACGAAACGATAGCTTGCCGTGGGCAGGGACGCGTCAGATGCTGAGTTGGTAGAGCATCGGACTCGTTAATCGAAGGTCGCAGGTTCGGTCCCTGCCCACGGCAAGTTATCTTTTCGTCCCCTTTTCTTTCTTCACATTTACATTACATTTATTACTAATAACATCCCCTATACTTTTCTTGTCATTATTGTCTGTTCTCATTTATATGTTAACATGGTTCTTCCCCAACACGAAGCGTGGATAGGGTACTTTTTTTGCGAATGAATTACAGGCACCGGCGTGGCTCTGTGGTAGTATACGGGGGGTGCCACGGAGAGGGCCCAAGTTCGAGCCGTGTTCTACCTATATACTTTTTCTGATTTTGTTTTCATTTTTTTTTCGCGCGACAGCGGTTACGGGAACCGGCGGCGACGGCGGCGGACAAATACGGCACGAAAAACGGCCGTTATTGTGATCTCATAACCGCTTTCACTGTAGAAAAGCGAGTAAATGACGGGCCAGGCATGGGGATGCAATTATTTCCAATGTTGTTTACAACATTCTAACAAGCGATTGAAATGACTAGGTTGGAAAGGAATTAGAGTACAAAGTGACGACTAATGCATCAGAAAACTAACTGTTTGATTATTACCCTGCTACTTTCAGCAATAAAGGTGACAAATCCCAAGAAAAAATTGAATCAGTCAATTAAAAAGTGGTAAAAAGGGTTAAAAGTAGATGTGCAACAAGAGGACAGAACGCTGGGCACATTGGCTAATCCGTACAGAAACTCATAGAGCGAAACTTATCTGTGCATTCTCTCTGTTTCGCCCTGTTATTTCGCGTTGGGAATTTCATTGTAGACATTCAACACAGAAAGACAATGGTCAATAGGCTGGTCAGAGCAAGAAGTACAATCGGTAACCAGCCCAAAGAAACTGTACATCAGGTCACTTACTAACATGGCAGAGTACAGACGTTCAAGAATAATTAGACGACGCTTAGACTAACAATGGGCTAGAACGAATACGTAAGGCATTCCCAAATCATGATCGGCGACTTCCTGCTGTTTCTAAATGAAAAAAGAAGTGCACAGTCATAGAATTTCACAATTACTACTATATGGGGAAGAAACATGGAGGATAACAAGGAACTTCGAGCAAAATTTAAGAACTATGCAGAGAATGTAAAGTAATATGTGCAACATTGGAAGCGAGGAACACAGTAGAGCGTATGAGAAACCAAACGCGTGTAATGAATGTTATAGTCGACATTAATAGATGAAATTGACCTGAACAGGCTATGTAATTTCGAGGAGATACAGTGGTCATCTAGGACAGCTGGAGGCCAAGGTTGCGAAATGCAGCCGAAAACGGCCGATTAGGTGACAAAAATTAAGAAATTGGCAAGCATAGGACAAATCCAGCTTGCGCTAAGGCAGACGACTTGGCGATGAATTGGAGATCATTGGGAGAGTCCCTCAACGGATATAAAATATGCAGAGAAAGCAGCGTTGGAAGACACGGACAACGAAGACACACGGACTACACCTTCACATGCATCTATGCATCTAGGCCAAGAAGCCACAGCTGTTGACATAAAATAGACTTATAATGTTGATAATGGTGCTAGTTACGACCCATGACTTCTTCCGGAGAACACCCGATCCATCCTTACGACATGGTAGGAAACAAAACGGAAGGGGAAAATACCGCCGCTCACATCTAGACCTTCCTGTACAACGGCCCAGGAACTGTCGTCGCATACGTGCATATATTCACATCTCAAAATGCGTCAAGATGGAGTCGTAAGACATTTTCCTTGGCAGCTTTCCTGCCACCGACGGGTATGGTTATGGTTAGCGGGACGTGGGAGATGTCATTAGGTGGTTACGCTAAGTGAGCCCCCCCAGCCTTCAAGCGTTGCTCCTAATGCGGGACCTTGTCGTAGGAGGCGGCTCTCGCAAGGCTGCTCGATGGGGCATTGGCCAGATGCCCACCGGACGAAGTAATCAGGAAAGACAAATATACTGCGGTGCGCTGTCATTCTACAAAAGATGCTGAAAAGTGCACTGGAGGAACCAAGTGCAATAATTGACGTCTGATAAGGGTGATTGGCCAATCTTGAAGTGCGCATGTGCAAAAAAATGGGAAAAAAGCAGGATAAAGAGGTGTATTAAGAAAGATACATCTTTTGGCTTATTCAAGACGAGGAAATGAGATGTTATTTGAGTCACGAGTGACATAGCTAGGTGTAGAAATTCTCTAGACGGCAGCAACAAGATATAAAGATAAAAAATTCGTGCATCTAGCACTAAGTCATGCAGGGCTGGGTTACAGCTTGGCTGGTGGGCTCTAGCAGGCCCTGGCTTGCAAGGCGTTTACCCTCTCACCATTTCTCTTTTCCAACCCTTGCTATACTATACTATACTATACTATACTATACTATACTATACATGGATATATGCCTGCTTACTTTTTTATCCTTTATTTTAGTCTGTCTTTCCATCTTTTTCTCTCTATCTCGGTATGTTTCTGTCTTTCTATCGCTTTATGTCGTTCTTGTCTTTCTTTCTATTCCATTGCTTCTCTCTCTCTGCAGTCGTTCTCTCGTCTCGACCATAACAGCTCTGCTGTAAAACTCCTTTAGCGTCTATGTACCACAGAAATCGGACAAATTCCACTACTCACCACACTTGTTCGCTAAAAATTAACAGGCGAACACACGGGCGGCAAACACCGATTTGGGGCCGCGCGCTTCAAGTTTTCTTGTCAACCATCTGTACCGAGCTTTTTGGCGGTGATTGATAGCGGGCCGGTTCATGATGATAATAATTTTCTACCTACAACATGATTTCTCGTGGCGCGTTGGATTACGAGACAGGGACTACAGGGCAGGTGGTGCGCAGACTCACAACTGCTTCATTCACACCTTGCGAAGTGTCAAATATAGGTAACAGTCAGATGGGATGCATAAGTTGAAGAGGGGACATGGCAAAAAGACAAGAAGAAGATTAACGCAAGATGATATCATACGCCTTCGTAAGCACACACAAAGTTTCGGCAGGTCATTTTATGTGTATTCCAGAAATTTGATTTCTGCCTGCGTTAACTGTAACGAGGATGGGCTGATACATTCCTTTTTTGCAGCTGCTTAATTCGGAAGGGCCCAACAGCAATCCTTTAAACCTCGACATGACAAACTCATCGTTGGTAGCAATACCTACATTCACGACCACAACGCTCAGAAGGTTCTACATCGCCCTTTAAACGCATAGGCCTCAGTCATGGTAATCCGAGAAGAAAGTCGTTTTCGTTCCTGTGTACGAACATAAGAAGCATGCTTCCCAAAGCAGACACTCTGCTGAGCCCAATGGACACAACGGAGTCGGGCTTGTTTCCGATTACAGAAACATGCCTCAAGCTTTCTCTCATTGGCATCGAGTTGCGACATTTTGTCCCAGCTTTCAATATATTTCAGCGTGATCGTAGCAACAAACGGGGTGGTGGCGTACTAATAGGTAGCAATAAAGATCTTCAATGTAGCGAAATTAGGACATCCGCTTGTTTAGAAATTATGTTTGATCCTTGTAATGCTTCTTATCCCCCCACAATAATTAGTGTTATCGCTCTCCTGGTGGGGACCCCTTTTTTGTACCCGAATCCCACGAGACTGTTCGCTTCGTAACTGAGTCTTATCGACATTTTCCGATACTGCTTTCCGGCGACTTTGATTTTCCGACAATATATTGGACTAACCTAGCATGCATGCCTTCCAAAAACAATGTAGAGAGCGATTTTGTTGAATTAACGCCTATGTTTTGGATTAACACCACTCGTCAATTAACCCACACCCTACAGTGATAGTTCCCTTAATATTCCAGACTTTGGTCTCGTTTCTGAGCCTGACAAAGCATCTCAGATTACGTTTCTGCCAGGGCACAGTGACCGCTCAGTAATCCATGCATCCTATTCCTGTCAACTATCTCATCCAACAAAAATAACTGAAACAATAACACTTTACGATAAAGGTAATTACTCTGCTATAAACTCGGAGCTCGAGCAATTCGCTGCTTTCCTTCTAACTGACCTTTCAAAGCGTTCTGTCAAAGCAAATGGCTACTCTTCAAAAAGTGTTAGATATATTCACTAAACATGTGCCCACAATAACGGTAAGTCATCCCCGAGAGTACACGTCACAGTAAAACAACCAAACAATAAAGAGAAAAGGCTCTTTCGATCGTCAAAACGTTCTAATAACGCATGCGCATGGAACAGCTACTACGCTACAGAAAAAGAATGCGAACGACTTACTACCAGAGAAAAAATTTCTATTTTCTCACAGACATTGCCCGCTATGATAAGAAATAACTCCCGAAAATTGTGGAATCTCTCTGCCAATTGAATAAAGCTTGTTCATCATCGTCATCAACGCAATGAAACCCAATATCTCCCAACCATTAGCACTGTACGACAGTGACAGCCATACGATTCCCGATCATCAGACCACCTTTCTTTTTCATCCATGTTTACCGCTGAACCTGTCGACAACTTGCCTCCATTTCCTAATCTCGACCATACCGCGATGCCTGACATCACATTTTTGTCCAAACGACACTGCAAAGCTATTCGATTCATTAAAACTCTCCTCGTCACGCGGCATCGAGGTATCAACGAGGGAAATGCTCAGAAAGACGAAAGAAATTGTTAGTACAATACTTCGATATATTTTCAGCAGTCACTATCATGCCCACTTTCCAGTCGGCAAGATTGTTCCTGTCCCTAAAAAGGGTATATCTCCTTGTTGTGGTTGTCGCCCCATTTCACTTACTAGCGTTTTTTCTAAACTCATGGAGCATGTGATCGACTCACAGGCCCTAGCTTTCCACGATCCTGTGCAAAATTGCAGAATTAGAGTTTTTTCGCGAAAAAAACGGGAAAACTATGGGTGCGCGAATATTCGAGTTCAAATTCAGATAGAATATTACCTGATCACAGAAACGCAACAATAAGGTCTCCGGTAATCATGTCAGTCCTGTTCAGAACCACAATCCCCAATTGCGTCCCCGATATTTCGCTTTTTCGGCCAACGAACGTTCCGCAATGCGCTGTGCTAGGTGCTGTTGAATTTGAAATTAACCTGCATGGTTCTGTGAAGTTCCAGAATCAATGTGGCTGTAGACTAGACGTATTTCTGGATCTGTTAAGGATCTACCTCCGTTCACAAATCATTGAATATGAAGGAAGCTTCCACATGCAAGGACATGGCATTTCTATAGGTACATGTATCGCTCCGGCATGCTCCGACCAGTTCCTGGTTGAAATCGATCGTTAATTACCTCAACTAATGAACTACCTGGACATATTAGCATACTTTAGGTACGTAGATGATTTTCTACTACATTTGAAACCAGGCGCAGTAGGTAACACTGAGGGTATAGCCAAAGTGTTCAAAACTGCACATTTAGGTTTTGATTTGACTTGTGAAATTGCAGAGAACTCTAGACTGCAGTTTATATATTTTTTGTTTAATTTCTATACCTCAAAGGCCCCAGCCATGGTATTACATGAGGGACGGGTATTAATTGCAATGAAGAAGTGATTCGATACATTGTCAAGTTCTTGGTTATCACTCATCAATAACTTCTGTCACGCCAGTCAGCACGGCTTTCACTTGGGACTGTCATGTGGCACACAACTAGCTTTAGTTTATCACGATATCAGTTCCAGCCTTGACTTAAACATATGTGTCGACGCTCTCTTCTTAGCCATTGAAAAAGAATTTGACAAAGTTCCACATCAACGGCTAATCTTAAAACTTTCTCGACTAAACATTAATTCAAATGTATTTATTTGAATTCGCAGTTTTCTCACTAATCGCCAACAGTTTATGTGCGCTAACTCCCACTCAGCTAGCCGTTCTTCAGTAATCTCTGGTGGGCCGCAAGGTACAGTGCTCGGACCGTTACTTTTTCTATTTTATATTAATGACCTTCCACCTGATACCTCTTCTAACATTCGCCTCTTTGCAGATGACTGTGTCGTATACCGTCCCATAACAAACAGCGCAGATATTAATATTCTTCAAACTGACGTCAACATTATTAAATCCTGGTGTGATAAGTGGTTAATGTCTTTAAAGATGAAAAAAAAGTTCATTAGTATCTTTTTCCCGCAGCCCTCATCATCAGCCTAGCAGAATATATCATTTTGGACTCTACAATTACATCCGCTGAATTTTAGAAATATCTTGGCGGAACATTTTCAAGTAACATTTTCTCGTCAGCCCACTTGACTAAACTAGTTAACTCCACGAATCGCACTTTGGGCTTTCTACGTAGGGATTTAAAAGTTGCAGCCCATCAGTTAAACTAATATCCTATTCACTTGTTTCACTTGCTTCTCCTCAATGAGAATATTCATGCTGTGTTTGGGATCCTCGCCAATCTAACCTATCTAACATTTTACAATCAATTCAAATCGTGATGCTCGTTTTGTTTGCTCTGAGTATTGCTATAATTCCAGCGTGTCCGAACTTAAAACTCGTGGTCATCTCACTAATCTAGAATTACGACCTCATATATCACGACTATGCTTTTTTTCAGAAATTTTATCATGCTCCTATTGAAGTTCCAGCCATCCTGCCAGTTCATCACTTATCAAGCCGCACAAACCATCCAAGAGCAATGCACACTCTGCCAGCCCAAACTACCACACATCTTGGCTCCTTTTTTGTTACATCCTTACGGGACTGGACCAGTCTGCCTGCAACTACCATGCACGACGACGACCCTCATCAATTCAAGGCTGTTATTGAATCACTTCTTCATTGCAATTAATACATCATGTAATACCACGGGTGGGGCCTTTGAGGTATCGAAATTATATCAAAAATAAATAAACTGCAGTCTCGATTTCTCTGCTATTTCACAACTGAAATAAAAAAAATAAATGTGCAGTTTTGAACACTTTGACTATATCCTCGGTTTTACGTACTGCGCCTGATTTCAGACATAGAAGGCAATCATCTACGTACCTAAAGCATGTTATGTCAAAGTAGTTCATTTGCTGAGCTAATCTACGATCGCCTTCAGCCAGGAACTGGTCGGAGCATACCGGAGCGATACATGTACCTATTGAAATGGCATGTCCTTGCATGTAAAAGCTTCCTTCATATTCAATGATTTGTGAACGGAGGTAGATCCTTAACATATTCAGAAATATGTCTAGTCTACAGCCACACTGATTCGGGAACTTCACAGAGCCATAGAGGTTAATTTCAGATTCACAGCACCTAGCACAGCGCGTTGTGGAATGTTCATCGGCCGAAAATGCGAAATACCGGGGACGCACATGGGAATTGTAGTTCTGAACAGGACTGATATGATTACCGGAGGCCCTATTGTTGCCTTTCTGCGATCAGGTGATATTCTAATATTCGCGCACCCGTTGTTTTCCCGTATTTTCGCGAAAAATTTCTAATTCTGCAATTTTTCGCAGCATCGCGGAAAGCTAGGGCCTCTATTCACGTTCATCTCGTTTTAGCTTGGCGTCCCGGTAACCTGTTGTGTATCTGTTCGTTTGTATCTAAACGGTCGCGTCGCTCCAGACAAGGAAGAGGGCGGACTTGTGTGCCTTCCTCCTTTACGGCACTGCGCTACCTTTGACATGATAGGTGGCGTTTGTGTTGTCCGTGTTTTTTTTTACTTGTGCCCAGTGTATCCTCATCTATCAATGCTAAACCTTATTTCTGTGAACTAGTACAGCCTTGAGTCGTTCCGAGGAAACAGCCACACAATCAAGTGAAAATTTTAAACTGTTCAAATTGTTGGGATGAATTACAGTATACGGTGTTACGTTTTTTTTCTATGTGCTGATACCTTATTGGTGCTTCTGTTGGAGTACTGCCAGAGGTGGGGGGGTATGAATCCTATAGGAGAACGTATATAATGCTCGTTCGCCCTCAACTCGAGTACGCTTCCCCTATTTGGTCCCCTAATCAAAAATACTTCATAGAAGAGCTAGAACGAATTCGGAACAAGGCAAGCCACTTCATTTCTAACGATTACACCGAACAGTCCAGTGCACAATAAACCAATCTTGACTTTTCATTGCAATCTTGAGTACTCGCCATGACATCGCTTTGATGACAATGTCCCACCAATTCATTCATTCGTCATCATCAGCCTGTCTACACCCACTGCAGGGCAAAGGCCTCTCCTATGTTTCGCCAATCAACCCGGTCCTGTGCTTTCTGCTGCCACGTTATACCTGCAAACTTCTTAATCTCATCTACCCACCTAATTTTCTGTCTCCCCCCTCACGCGTTTGCCATCTCTTGGAATCCAGTCAGTTACCCTTAATGACCAGCGGTTATCCTGCCGACGTGCTATTCATTCGTATCGAATAACAAACACTAGTATGCTTGAAACGACCCTGCTACACGTCACACAGGCTTCATAATCATTTCAGCTAAGCCGCATTTACAGGGTCTACACGTGCATTAGACTGCTCTGCACATCCACGTGCTGTCCGATGTTGGAATTCTCTCCCGGATCGCATCGCGTGTGCGTCAAACTTGATGAATTCCATGGCGCATTCAGTAGTTATCTGGCCAACAAAGTGTAACTTAATACCATTATCGCAGAATTTTATTGTATAGCACAGTTGTGTCGCTTTGTTTTCTTTGTTCTTGCTGCAAACCACAATAGTGTATAAAATTTCAATTTCGCTTGGCTACACTACTTTATATAAAATACTTCGTGTGCTCAATTCCTTACTATATGTGGTATCTCTGCCAGTATTGTTTTCTTTCTGTTTACCAAAGCTTCATTAACTAATTAATAATAACCCTACGGCACTTCTCTTTAATATGTGATCTGGTTCATGCATATTGTGTAATTAAAGTATTGCGGAATTTCACTTTTCGCAATGTCCCTCTTACACAATGCCTCATATGAGGCCTGTAAGGCATTTCTAAATAAATAAAAATAGATACTGTCTATTCTATAGCTACAAAGCGTATAGCGGACACTGCAACCACAACTGACGTTAGATGGCTGGGCCCTCAACAGATGTTAGGCAGCCGTTGATGTGACACATTCTTTTCTGTTCTGTACTGGCTGGGCTGCTGCCGGGTTCCTAACTGGGGGTCGTCGCAGCCCGTTTGTCGACGTTTGTCTGCTACATTAAGATCGACAACAAGTGGTATGTATTTATCCTGCTTAACCAAAGCGTATTTATTTATTTATTTATTTGTTTATTTATTTATTTATTTATTTATTTATTTATTTATTTATTTATTTATTTATTTATTTATTTCTACTAACCTGCAGGCCCCCCGACGAGCATGAATAAGGGGTTTACAGTAAAACAACCGCAAATACGGCATAAAAAAGATCCATCATTAAACGTAGCGCAAAAAACACGGACACAGAAAAGAAGTGTAGATTTAAGGGCTTGTTGCATTGTTAAACACAATGTTAATGAGAAATAACAGACAATGATTCCAAGGAAAGTATAGGGGATGTTATTAGCAGTAATTGTAATGTAATTGTGAAGAAAGAAGAGCGGACGAAAAGATAACTTGCCACCGGCAGGGACCGAGAAGGAGCATACGTACACAGCGCTATGTTCTGTGTCTGTGTTTCTTGTGCTACATTTATTGATGATATCGTACCAATACACCGAGCAAGACACCCTTCTAAAAAAAACCCGTTGAAAGTAGAACAAAGCTATAGACGTACGGATACATTGGCAGAGGTAAAAAAATAGTTACGCAATTCTAGTAACAGACAAGAAAAGCCGGCTGATCCCACGCACTGTGGGAGTCGATGTAATGCGAAGCAGCTAGGAAGAAGCAAATCATGCTTTACATAATTTGCATGTCATGTTTTACATGTTAGGACCTGCCATTTATGTTCGTCATACAGTCAGGCTCACGAAATACCACTTTTGGTGTATCTCAAGCTAACGAAACGCCCGCGATCACGCCATGAGCTTGGAATGCAAGTCTTGTAGCTCATGACATGTCATGATTTCCATATTACCACTTGTCATTTATGTTCGCCATACAGTCACGTCACTCAATACCAAGTTCGGTGTATATCAAGCTAACAAAACTACCGCGAGCACGCCATGAGAGTGACATGCAAGTCATGTCGCACATGACAAGTCATGATTTCCATATTACCACTGGTTGTCATTTATGTTCATCATACAGTCACGTGACTCAGTACCAAATTTGGTGTATATCAAGCTAACGAAACGGCCGCGAGCGCGCCATGAGCGTGGAATGCAAGTCATGTGGCTCATGACATGTCATGATTTCCATATTACCGCTTGTCATTTATGTTCATCATACAGTCACGTCACTCAATACCAAGTTCGGTGTATATCAAGCTAACGAAACGGCCGCGAGCGTTCCATGAGCGTGGCATGCAAGTCATGTCGCACATGACAAGTCATGATTTCCATATTACCACTGGTCATTTATGTTCGTCATACAGTCACGTCACTCAATACCAAGTTTGGTGTATATCAAGCTAACGAAACGGCCGCGAGCACGCCATGAGCGTGCAATGCAAGTCATGTCGCTCATGACATGTCATGATTTCCATATTACCACTTGTCATTTATGTTCGTCATACAGTCACGTCACTCAATACCAAGTTTGGTGTATGTCAAGGTAACGAAACGGCCTGCGAGCGCGCCATGAGCGTGGCATGTAAATCAAATCATGTTGTTCATGACATGCACGTCCTTATTTGCATATTACCATCTGCCATTTGTGTTCGTCATACAGTCACGTCACTCAATACCAAGTTTGGTGTATGTCAAGGTAACGAAACGGCCGCGAGCGCGCCATGAGCGTGGTATGTAAATCATACTTTTCATGACAAGTTAGTCATGATTTTCATTATATGACCAGCCATTTACGTTTGTCATACAGTCACGTTATGACATACCAAATGTGGTATAAATCCCATTACCGATACGGCCAGGAGAGCACAAAGTCCTAGGCGGCTAGATAGATAGATAGCTAGATACGCTCCAAGTCGCCGAATTTCGCTAAGAATATGCTTCGCATTTAAAACAAGGCACTGCCTAAGTCAAGGGTAATTGCTCGCGAAATTCTGCAGCATTTTTTATTGGACCAATGTCAACAACGAAGTTATTCAATGCCATGCACTACTGCAGAATCATTGTATGATTGTGTGCGGCTAAAAATGCGCTTGAAACTGGGATGATTGTGAAATCGACTAGATGCGCGTGAAGGAATTTCAAGGGAGAGAAAAGAAGACCACGAGTTATAGCAGTATTTACGAAAATAGCACAGAAGGGCAACATGAATCCAGGAATGCAAATCAGTGACAAAGATATCGTGTTTCATATTGCGAACACAGGATAGACTATTTGAATTAATTGTTTTAAACCAGGTGGCACAATTTTCGTTGAATTAATTCCGAAGCATTTCTTAACGAATCTAAGGCAATATGATCTATCTATCTATCTATCTATCTATCTATCTATCTATCTATCTATCTATCTATCTATCTATCTATCTATCTATCTATCTATCTATCTATCTATCTATCTATCTATCTATCTATCTATC
This sequence comes from Rhipicephalus appendiculatus, assembly GCA_030522465.1. NCBI lineage: Eukaryota > Metazoa > Arthropoda > Arachnida > Ixodida > Ixodidae > Rhipicephalus > Rhipicephalus appendiculatus. The sequence continues at coordinate 30,747 of JALIZH010001130.1, read as the reverse complement.
TATCTATCTATCTATCTATCTATCTATCTATCTATCTATCTATCTATCTATCTATCTATCTATCTATCTATCCGCCTACGTCTGGTTGCTCTCGCGATCGCCTCTTTAAATTGGTGTAGACCAAAATTGACGTGAGAGCGTAAAAGGGATTGACGAAAAATTCGGCAGATCCCACGTACCTTGGGATTCGATGTTATGCAAAGCATGCGGAGGGAAGGTGACTGCGTTGTATTTTTTGCATTCCGCGAAACATTACGAAATAACACTAAAGATATGTAGAAATCTTGTACGCACGCAGGTATGTTGAACATTCGCATATGTTTTATACAGGGTGTCTTTTTTTTAAGCAATACAGATTTTTCCTTTAAAAAGTATAATAGTTAGGCACTTGTCGTCTTCGCAGCTCATTTCTAGGCCGAGGCGGGAAAGATTTTACCACTAATTAGATCACCCAGAAATTGCTAATTAACAAAAATAATTTATTTAACTTTTTAATTATCAATTTTAGGGCAATTGTTTATATGGCGAAGTTGTTCTACGTCACAGCTTATGGCGAGCCCAATTTTTAAAAATCGAAAATATCGCGTGTAGTTTGAGAGATCCATCGTCGAATTCCGGCTTGACGCAGCACGTGGCGCGCCCGGTGCGTCGAAACTGACGCACCGGGCGCGTCATTTTCGACGCACCGGCACGCCCGGTGCGTCAGTTTCGGTATCTACCGCACCGCGGTCTGGAAATTCGACGATGGATCTCTCAAACTACACGCGATATTTTCAATTTTTAAAAATTGGGCTCGCCATAAACTGTGACGTAGAACAACTTCCAAATATAAACAATTGCCCTAAAATTGATAATTAAAAAAATTAATTAAATTATTTTTGTTAATTAGCAATTTCTGAGTGATCTAATTAGTGGTAAAATCTTTCCGCCTCGGCCTAGAAATTGGCTGCGAAGGCGACAAGTGCTTAACTATTATAGTTTTTTAAGGAAAAATCTGTATTGCTTAAAAAAAAACACCCGGTATAACCAGTTGTTTACAGTTGCGTAACGATGCCAACAGCAACATGGGTATTAGCAACACCAGAAGCGGTAAGCTGATATGTAGCGCTTGTGCTCGCGAGGATGGTAGCTCTGGACGCTGCTACATAAGTCAACTTCAGTGGATGGCGCTTAACTACAATTGACGTCAACCCGATGTGACGGCTGTATCATAGGAGTGCATATGTAATGTTTATATAATTGGATAGCCAGCACTGGAACCAGAATTGAGGTTTCACGAACTTTAGGGTTTATTTGAAAAGCAGTTTCGACAGCTGGCGGGGCTCTGTGCTGGGATACTTGTTTGCCACGCAGAATGCTCGTGTTCGATTCCTGCTGGGACCCTGACATTTATTCTTTGCATTCGTCGGGTCAACGCTGCCGATGCCATCTTTTTCTTAACGCTATCGCGTTAAAATTACCAATGTCTGTTATCGCCGTACCTGGGTAGATATAAACTGTCAATCACCTGTGGTACATACCCGCATGCTTGTGGCACATACCCTCCAATGGTATGCGGTTATGTGCCACGTGTGTCTGGTGGAAAGGGTATGACGACGTACGGGACGGGATTGTCGCATTATTCATATCATGACTGGCGAGTCATTTTCGTCAAACCATCTTACTCTCCCATACTAATTTTGGTTTACCCGAAGTTAAGGGGATGGTCACGAGAGCACCCATGCGTAGGCGGATAGATAGATAGATAGATAGATAGATAGATAGATAGATAGATAGATAGATAGATAGATAGATAGATAGATAGATAGATAGATAGATAGATAGATAGATAGATAGACACTAAAATTGCCTGCAGTACGCAAAGAAATGCTTCGCATGTAATAATCTGGCGTGGTCATGACGTCAATAACGTGAAAATTCAATCACGTACGTCGTCTTATCGCTTTTTGTCTACACATGTGGCACATACCCGTATACCACGGGCCATGGTATGGGAGTATGCGCCATGGTTGATTGGCAGTTGATATCTACCCAGGAACAGTGAGAACAGGCATGGATGATTTAAAGGCAAGAACCTTAAGGATGACGGGCATCAGCCGCGTTGTCCCAACGAATGCAGAGAACAAAAATCAAGATCCCAGCGGTAATCAAACGCAAGGACTCTGTGCGTGGCTGTCGGTATTCTATCACACAGGCACGCCGGGTCTCGAAGATGCTGCGGGAAAAGAACCTATACATGTGTAATGTCGGTCCAACGTCAATTGGAGCTGTAGTGTTAGCTATCTGATTTATAACGCATTAATAAACATTGCAGGTGTCGGGTTAACGACAATTGAGGTTTTTGTGTTGACACCGCTTTTATAGCGGTCTAATAAACATTACATTTGCATTCCTATGATTTCGGCAAACTATATTCAAGTGTTGTTTGACTCCGGAGGAATACGCTAACGGAAATGGCGCATGATATTAATATTGTGACGTGGCATATGTGCCAGACTAGGAAGAGAAAGAAAGAGTGAGTAGAAACTACCACACGTGGTTGTCAACTTCACTGATATTGCCCTCGTATGGTAGAACGATGAAGAATCACTGAAGACATGGGGACGCTTTGTTGAGGAGATCATGAAGTGTTTCAGTAACCCAGCAGAAAAAAAAAAGAAAAAAAGCGCGCTGAGCACACTCGCACAAACGGCCCAGCAACCCGATAAGACCTGCACTGTTATACAGAGGAGATTTCGAGGCTGTGTAGGTGGCAGATTCAAGCATGTCCGAAGAAGACATGGTGAGGCATTTGCTGACGGACATTGCAGAAGACGTGTACAACTTTCTTATCAGCAGACGAAACCTGACTTCAGTGTCTGACGTTACACGGTACGTTCGAAACCTTGAAGCAGCGTAGTTTGTTAGGATTGACAGTCTCCAACAAACTGACATGGTCAAGCCACATGGAAAACATCTGTACAGCAGCTACACGCAGACTTGCCTTACTTAGGCACAAACTTAAAAACGTGCCCCCCTAATTCAAAGCTTCTCGCCTACGAAACTTACGTTTTGCCTAAAGTTGAATACGCGAGCGTAGTTTGGGTACTGCCCGCCTCTGTACCCGGCCTGCCCGCCTTTGTACTACATGCCTCTGTACCCTGTCAGTTTAGCGTACTGCCCGTCTCTGTACCATCTCGAGCATAGGCTCGAGATGGTACAGAGGCGGGCAGTACGCTTCATATTTAACAAATATAAGAGAACAGATTCACCGTCATCTGCAATGCTGGCAAATAAGATTCCAAACTTAGAGCAGCGCAGAAAAATAGCAAGTCTTAAATTTTTATTCTTGCTTTATCACAAGAGACTGAATGCGAATGCACGCGCATATATTCAGTCATTTTTGTCGCGCACGTCGAGAAATCGCCATGCACATAATCTACTTTCTCACCAAACTCGCACTGATGTTTTCAAGTACTCATTTTTTCCACGAAGCATTTCTGATTGGAATTTACAACCTGCTAATATTGTTTCTTCAGAATCGGGCAAATGCATTTGAAAGTGCGCTACTTACTGATTTAGAACTGCAGTAAACCACTGAATGATCATGTGACTTTTTTTTTCTTGTTTTGTATTTTGTCATTTTTTTTCATTACATATTTTATTGATGCATTGTTACTTCATAATTTGCAAATACTGTATTTACACACCCGACGTATTTCGGGCAGAATTCCCTTTTGTTTACTTTTTTTGTACAATTGCCTGTTGATATATGTTTGTACTCAATTATGAGAATATTAATTTTCCTAAGAAGGGGATGGGGTTGCTTTTCGAAGAAGCAGCTCACAAAAGGACACAAAACACGCATTCATAAAAAGACGCAAACAAAAGCACAGCGCTTTTGTTTGCGTCTTTTTATGTGTCCGTGTTTTGTGTCTTTTTTTTTTTTGCGCTGCTTCTTCGAAAATCATGGCTCATCCAACTAGCCCATCATTGCATATAAAGGGTTGCTTTGTTTTGTTTTTTTTCTTGTTTTTTTTTTTGTCCTGTAGTATGCGTCACTCTCCAATGAGCTGTATTATTTTGTTATCTAAACAGGTTGCGCTGGTTTCTTGTAATACTTCTAGATATGCTGATAGGTTTGCTTCGTTTCCCTTTTCTGTGAGCCTTTTCTGTGTGCCTTACGGCTCCATTTGTGCTGTAAAATTGCCGCTGTATAGTTCCCCAGCTGCATGGTTCTTCATGACCGCAGTATACTGTAAATAAAAATAAAATAAATAGTGCAAATGTTCGGGCATGAACTCTTGGCCTTTCGGCAGCCATCCCTTCAGATTGTCCGGGACGAGTTCCTGAGACATCGAGAAACGCTCGTGCAATGGCTGACCCCTCTCGGTCCTATTTCCCAAACGTCTACTGGGGACGTAACAAGATCACCGCACCGTAAAGTGCACTATATTTCGTTAGGGCTGATATCTGACATGAGTCCTGACGTTACGTTAGACGAAAGGTTCTCAAGCATGTTGGTCCAAGCGAATCATGTTAAGCTCCATTAAGTGCCAAGGAACGTACCCCTCCCCCCCTTCCCCGCTTTCATGCAAGCATTTTTCATTCGGTTTGTGCTACATTCACGTGCAATAGATTCAAAAGCAAGGGTACATAAAAATTTTAGTCACTGACATGCAACTAAGCTCAATTTCCTTGCACCAACAAATCGATCTTCTTGGTAAACAATAAATTTATTGATCCGCTCGCACGTTTATGTTGTGCATTGAGATGTGCTTATTGACACTCGGGCGTGAGTAACGGAGGTTCTTTAGATTGATGGCACCTCGGATTCGCCAAGTGACTTGGCGAGTGCGGAACCAGGAAAACTTGATCAGTCGCTTCCCTTTCTTCTTCTCTGTTTCCTGTGTACGTTCATTTCATGGCTGGATATATTTCCTTGATCAGTGTCTCGCGGAACCACGAGGGGAGGCCTTCGGAACTCCTAGGTTCCGCGGAACCCACTTTAAGAAACCATGCGTTAGACCATATGCCAACCTTTAAACGCCAGTGTATTCGACGTTCCTGGTAAGCCTACGTTGTGCACGCAGCTACTACATTTACAAGAATACGTCGATCCACCTTGTAACGCTTAGCTCAAAGCCGAAAAATGCAGCATAGGCAAATTATTCGCCGACTGCTTCGCATGAAACCGATTCCCACAAGGCGTGGGATCTGCCGAATGTTTCCACTTTACTTGTTAAGGGGAGATGCGAGTCGAAAACCGCGTTTTTTTTTTTCAAAAATTACATATTTTCGTTTTTATTTGCTTTCACGAGTTGAGTTTCTCTACCTTCACGCCAAAAAAAAACTGAAGATTGTAATTAAAGTCGAAGTAGGTCAAAATCACTTTTAAAGAGCACGAGGTGGCTACTAAAAATGTAAGAAGTCCTGATTGTCTAGAGTCCCCTGGAAATTGTCACCTGGCTGCTTGCCATTGCATTTCGTATGAGGGGTTCACTAAAGCCACATGCTCAAAATAACCATGATTGCCAAGCTCTCATGATGGAATAAATCATCTTAAATGACAAATCTTTTCCGCATAGATGAGCTTTCACTTATACATTTAAAATGCGTGTTTCTCAAGACACAATTCTGGGCAACTTCATGAGTTTTTACATCATGTTTTTGGTACTTCTGATAGCCAAATCGGGATGAAATTTTGCCCACATATTTCTTAATATGCACAGAGTGTAAGTATCTACTTTAAAACTTTGATATCACCTAGTATAATTATTACAAACCTAAAATAAGCAATTAGTATGGTCTGAGCATTCCAAAGCTTCTCACATTACAATTTTTGTTGTGCATTAAAATGTCTTATACGCGCTTTCTTGATAGTTATTTGCATTCTACAGATAATGTGGAGTAATATGAGCCAATAATGGCTCAGAACAATAAACATTTACTAGCAAAAGAAGAGTCGACAAAAGAACTACATTTTACACATTCTCGTGGCACAAAACGAAAATTGCACAACTTACTATAAAACTAATTACATATTTGAAATCAGCATGAAATCCTACACATACAGCAAAAATTTCACTGCCTTAGGCTACAGATCAACGGAACTTTTTTTCCGAATCGCACCTCCCCTTAAATACACTTGATGAGGAGCTCACATCAATGAAGCATGTTCCGGTGGTAGGTGGACAAACGTTTAATAGGCCTATTCCAGAATGATAAATAGACAATTATTCAGATACCTACGTAATAAAAGTGTAGCTTTGTTAGCTTCAGTGCAGACCCGCCATGGTGTTCTAGTGGTTATGGTGCTCGACTGTTGACCCGAAGGCCGCGGGATCGAATCCTGGCCGTGGCGGCCGCATTTTCTATGGAAGCGAAAATGCTTGAGGTCCGTGTACTTTGATTTAGGTGCATGTTGAAGAACCCCAGGTGGTCGAAATTTCCGAAGCCCTCCACTACGGCGTCTCTCATAACCATATCGTGATTTTGGGACGTTAAAACCCGTGAATTATTATTATTTGCTTCAGCGCATGTCTTTTCGACGAGAGTACCCCAGGAACAATAATGGTTTTCAATGTCGATTCTCGATTTCTTGGGTTGATACAGAGCTTCAATGGCGTGTGGTAACAGCCGCATACTACGGGTCGTCCTAGATAGATTTATTTATTTCATTTTTGGACAATACAAATGCATTGCCCGCGGTCAGGACAAAAGGAGGTAATTTGCCTCCTGACGTGGTCCTGCTCGCGCTCGGCGTAACAGCAGCACTGCTTACATAGTCATGCACAATTGAAAAGAACAATACATGCACAATCAAAATACAAATGAATGCACGAAATATACATAATCACCAAAGGTAGATAGATAAATTTCGTTTGCTAAGAAATGCTTCACATTTACTCGTGTGGAACAATAACCCAGTGCTGTGACGTGGCGTGCTGCACTACAACAAGGCTGCAACTAATTGCAGAGCTGTCATCTTCTGTACGCAGTCACTGTGCGGAGAGCGATTCAGTCAACTCATTCTCGTCTAGTATATGTGATCCATCGGTTCAGCCCATAGGTCGGCGAACTCACTCATGAATCGACTCACCCGGACTCACTCAGACTCAAATTGAGCCGTGAGTCCGAGTCCGAGTGAGTTCGGCTCAGGAAAATGTTGGTGAGTCTGAGTCCGAGTGAGTCTAAAGCGAAAGACATATTTCTTGAGTGAGTCTGAGTCAGTTCCACTTTTTTTGCCGACCTATGATGACGTGCGACATGTTTTTAACGCAAAGGAGGAAATGTGTGACGTGAGACATATTTTTAGCGCAAAGTAGAAAGGCGTGAACCCGCATAGTACCAGCGACGCACAATGAGTGAGGCGGGTACCTGAAGTGCTACCGTACATTCACAGGTTGTCCCACAACCTTAAGAAGGTGGCCAGCAAACGCGGCGTAGCGGTCGTTCTATCCTCCCCTCGAAAGCTGGGCAGCCTGTGCGCACGCGTATGCCAAGAAACAGAACGGCTTGAGTGCGAAAAGAAACACTCCAGGCAAACGTGAAGTGCGCAGTCGGCGTTGTGTACGCCATACCACTATCGTGTGGGAAGGCCTGCATAGGTCAAACGGGGAGGTGTATCAACGACCGTGCGCGGGAACATGAGTTGTCTTTGAAAAACAAAGGTACTGCGCATTTATCAGTCCATTGCGCTGCCTGGACGTGTGCACCACGACTACGTGATGTTAAGATTCTTGGTAGAAGTACTGATACCTTGTGAAGAGAGTTGCTGGACTCTTATCACATTAAGAACAAGGGTACTGAGTGCATTAGCGGCACGTCTATCTGTTTATTCACAAAAAATACATTCTTTTTTATTTTATTCTTGATTAGCGACGCAGCGGCGACACGTATGCGCTTAACCCTTTCAGGGTTCGAATTTTTTCGCGAAATGCGTGCCAAAAATGTGTAATTTTTTTTATTGTTGCAATAAATTCTCCAGACCATTCTATTTAACAAAAAAAATTGTCTAAAATTTTTTTTCGTGACCGTTAAGTGACAAAAAATCATTTTGTGTTGTTACATACACATTCTTTATTCATAGTAACATCAAGCAAAATTCTAAACAAAAACACTTTTACGATGTCTTATAAATAAAAATTATGCATTATAATAAACATAGCTCACAGACATACAAAAATAAGCGCACCAGAGTACTTTTCCGGTAAAGAAATGTTTTTCCTCTAAAACTAAACGCTGGGGAATTGTCACCTTTGATCCGATCCGGATCGTCTCACCGCGCACGCTTTCAAGATGTCGCTCCTTCATCATCATCCGAGTGTGAACTCTTAAGTAAATCCTCGCCGGACGAACTGACATCGAATGAATCAGATACGGCACTTGGGGAATAGTCCACATCGGAAGAATCGCTGCTCGACTCCCTAGCACCATAGCAACCGGCGCGAGCTTCCGCAGCGTAGGCGAACTGCGTGAGTGAGCACACGGAAGAAAACTGTGCGGTTGTGCGCCCATCCAGAAAGCAAAACGAGGGAAAAAGCTATAATGATCCTTCGTCTTATCGCCAACGAGACGGAGTTAGTTTTTCCAAGTTCCCTAAACAGGAAACTCAACCACGGCGGCAAGGTTTGTGTAATTTAGCTCCTCCCGAAACAGATGTAATCACGCCTCGAGGAGCAATAAACGAGAGAGTCACAAGCGGTCACCCTTTGAGAGATTAAAAATCAGACAGCCATCAGCTTTGCGGGTGCGAGAAGCGATAACCAACCGAAGGACGAAACCGAAACCAGCTGCACGGCATGCGCGCGGTCAGGTGTGCAAGCGAAAGCCGCCGCGCCGCTTCGGAAAGCAAAAGAGCAACAGAGAGACATCAGCGCGTGGAAAAAATTCCACGTGTTCCGAAGTGTGGCAGCACATGTCAAGCAAGAGAAGTGATCGAAAAAGGCGCGCGTTTTAAACCAGCCGCGCCGCGGGCGCGCTCGAAGGCGCAAGCGACTACCGGGACGCCGCGTTGCGAAGCATAAAAAAAGCAACAACGGAGAGACGTCGGCGCATGAAAAAAAATTCACAGTTTCCCGAAGCATGGCAGCATATGTCAAGCAAGAAAAATGATGGAAAGAGGCGCGCATTTTAAACCAGCAGAACCGCGATCGCGCTCGGGTGCGCAAGCGGTGGCCGGATCGCCGTTTTGCGAAGCAAAAAGAAATAACAACGGAGAAACATCGGCGCATGAAAAAAGTTTCACGTGTTCCTGAAGTGTGGCAGCACACGCCAAGAGAGAGATATGATCGAAAAAAGCGCGCGTTTTAAAGATAAAGGCCGTGCCGTACATGTACGGTGAGACCATTTGGACACTGCTAGGTGCTGCCGTACATGTACGGCGAAAAGCATCAAAGGGTTAAGGGGTGTACTGTCTGTGGTCTTTTTCGAAATAAAGTCAGTTGATGTTTAGCGCCTGCCCTGTGCACTGTGTTTTCTTCTTGTCTTTCTGAGTTCTTATATTTTCTACTTTGCGCTAAAAATATTTCGCACGCTGCTAAGCACGTGGGTCCATAACCGGCATGGAGGAAGAGAGAGAGAGATTAATGAAAGAGGAAGAAATAAAAAGGACGCTATTTTCTGCCTCCCGTCGCGGGGGGCATGGCTCAGCGCCTTTAGGGATGGGGAGGGGAAGTAAAGATGATAGAAAGAAGAAAAGATAGAAAGAAAGAGTGAAAGGCATGGCAAGAGGAGTCTTGTCAGCGCAGACGGTAGCACGAAACTGAAGCGTTTGTCTATAAGGTGGCGAGGTCCGCAGAAGCACAGAACTCGAGGAAGGCTCGGAGGGCTTGTATCTTCGAGCGTGCGGGAAAAAGGAAGTCGTCCGCCGTTTCCGCAGGCAGACCGGAGCAGGCGATAACGGCGCATCATCATGCTTCGTTCTGCAGCGAGGGCAGGGCAGGAGCAAATATGCTCCAGCGTTTCGTCGTCGCCGCACCTTCGGCTCAGGCGATGAGCAGCGACCCGTGGAAAACATGCGTGCCGCAGGCCAGGCGCTGCCGGTAAGCAGGCGAACCAGCAATCGCCACTCGCATCTGTCCAGGCCGGTCTCCGGAAGGGGAGGCGGTAGCTTTCCGCTTGCCACCCGCGTGTCAGGGTGGGCCGTAGGTAGGTGGTGGTGGTAAACATTTTTATTTGGAAAGGAACCAAAGAGTTGCTGCATATTGCATGCTTGAGTGGCTAGACCCTATTCCGGGACGCCAATGGAGCAGGCCGCTGCCCGAGCGCGCCTCACCAAGGAGCGTTGAGCATCCAAGGTAGAGCAGCTGAGCAGGTACTCCTCCCAAGCCTCTCTAGTTGGGATGGGAAATGGGGATGAAAAAGGAAGTGGGTTGGCAGGGCACGAAGCGACGACGTGGTAGGTGTCGGCCAGGACCTGACAGGTCGAGCAGGTGCCATTGATTTCCAGGCAAAAAGTGCCTGGCGACCGCCGGACTGAGGTAGGTGTTTGTCTGGAGGCGGCGTAGTAGTCGTTCGTCTGCTTTCTCCAGACCACGTGCGGGGTCCGGGTAGAGGCGGCGCGAATCCAGGTAATAGGCCAGAAGTTCGCGGAAGCGCGTCAGGTTCGTATTGCCAGATTCCGTCTCGGGACATGGAGGGGCAGCGGCCCGGATGAGAGAAGCGCGGGCAGCGGCATTCGCCGCCTCGTTGCCGGGCAGGCCCGAGTGGCCTGGGGTCCATACTATGCGAATGGGGTGAGGGTTAAAGCGCCAAGAGGCTGCCCAAAGCAGGTGAGCCGCCAGCGGAGCGATAGAACTCTGAAGGTATTGGGAACAGGCCGAGCGCGAGTCCGTCAAGATAATGCGTGAGGTGGGATGCGAGGCGGCCAAAGCAATGGCAACCTCCTCAGCTTGCGTTGCAGTGTCGGCTCTAAAGAAGAGGCCATCAACGTGGTTTCCCTCTGTAATCACGGCGGCCGTGAAGTGACCCGAGGGGGAGGGGCCCGAGACGTCCACGTAGAAAACGCCAGGGCGATCGGAGTGTCGCGCATGAAGTGCCGCGGAGCGTGCTAGTCTACGGCCGGAATGTTGCTCGGGATTCATGTTGCGGGGTAGTGGTTCCACCCATAGTTTTTGACGCCAGAGTTCCGGTATGGGGGTCAGAGTGTCCTGGTGGTCACATATGGCGGTGAGGCCGAGCCTGTGCAGCAGACGGCGCCCTGAAGGCGTCTGCGACAGACGACTGATTTGGCTAACACGATGAGCTTCCCGCAGCTCTGCAAAGGAGTTATGCACCCCCCAGTGCCGCGAATCGGCTGTTGGAGGTGGCAATGGGAAGGTCGAGAGCCCGTTTGTACACTGAACGAAGGAGGACGTCCAGCTGGTGCTCGTGGTGACGACGCAGGCGAAGATAAGGCGAGGCGTAGAGGACGCGACTGGTCACAAACGCATGGGCCAACCGCAGGGACTGGGCCCCGCGGAGGCCGCCGCGCTTGGTAGAGACCCGCCGTATCATACGGCTCACCTGTTCGCTGGTGCGTCGGAGGCCTGCTATTGTGCCCTTGGGATCCAAGGATGATGTGAGATGAAGCCCAAGAATTCGAATGTTTTCGACCGACGGGACGGGACCAGACGGAAGAAAAATCTGGGGAGGAGGTAAGCGGGAGACCGAGAGAAGAGCCGATTTAGCTGGAGAGCACTACAGGCCGCACGAAGCAGCGTAGTTATCCACCAGAAGGGCAGCCTTTTGTAGGCGTTCTTCGATTTGCGCTGGGGAGCCGGTGTTAGTCCAAATTGTAATGTCGTCAGCATATAGTGAGTGGTGTATCCCCTCGACCTCGCGCAGAAGGGAGGGGAGGTTCTTCATGGCCAGGTTAAAGAGGAGGGGTGACAGGACTGCCCCTTGCGGTGTACCCCGTGTGCCTAATAGGTACGGTCCGTGTTCGGTAGAATCGAGGCGGATGAAGGCGGCGCGATGAGATAGAAAGGCACGAATGTAGTTGAAAGTCTTCAGGCCGCAGTTTGTGGTAGAGAGGTTAGAAAGAATACTGCTGTGTCTGACGTTATCGAACGCCCCTTTAAGATCGAGAGTGAGCACGGCTTTATCGTTACGGCGCATAGTGGTCGGTTGTATGATATCGTGTTGAAGCTGGAGCAGGATGTCCTGCGCCGACAGATGGGGGGCGAAAGCCAAACATCGTGTCGGCAAAGGTCCCCCGGGCCTCCAGGTAGACGGAAAGGCGTTCGCGTGCCATGGTTTCCATGAGCTTGCCGGCGCAGGAGGTAAGTGAGATGGGTCTCAGTGCCTCGATGCTTACCGGTTTGCCCGATTTGGGTATGAATGTAACGAGCGATGTCGTCCATTCCGATGGGAGCGGGGAGCCGTCCCATATCGAATTGATCAGATTGAGTAGCGAGAGGTGTGCCTGGTCGGGAAGGTTGGCCAGGAGCGACACTGTGATGCCGTCTCGCCCAGGGGCCGTGCCCCGTCGCATTTTCGCCAGTGCAGCCCGCAAATCCGAAAGTGTGTATGGGGCGTCGAGCTCGGCGTTAGGGGCGCCGGAATACGTATATTCTGGGCCTGCGGGGTCAATTGTGCGACATATGTACCGGTCACAGAGTTCTCGCGCGAGCTGATCTGTAGTGTAGGAGAAGCCGCAGTCGTTGCCGGGTGAAATCCGACTGGGCTACCGCCTTAGTGACTGGGGTGTCGCCGTGGTGTGCTGCCTTAGCGGCGGCGTCGGCCTCCTCGTTCCCAGCTATCCCAACGTGCGAGGGAAGCCAGTGGAGGGAGAGGCGCACACCGCTATCTCCGATGGCGGTTAATTAGGCGTGCAGCAATGCCACGGTGATGCCTGCTTGGTCTGGTTGCAGCAGCGCTTGTGGGGCTGGCCGAGAGTCGCAGAGTATCGCCACGGGCAGCTGGGGTGACGTAGCAGCGAGGTAGTCGGCTGCCAAGTGAAGGCCAGCCAATTCAGTTCCAGTGGAGCTGGCGTGGAAGGGAAGGCGGCACTGGATGGTTGTCCCAGTCGATGGTATGACACAGGCAGCCACGGCCGAGCGGGAGCTGTCCCGGACAGACCCGTCCGTGAACACTAATGGTATCTTCGACTGGTCGCCTCCGTCCTCCGACTCAAGGGTAAACGGATACGGCGCTGCCCGAACTCGGAGGCAGAGCACTACTGCGTGAGCCGAACGTGACACCCGCTCCCGGAGGAAAGCCGGCGCAGGCGGAGCCGCGGAACCACGCGACTACAGCGAAAATCCAGTTCCTAGTCGAAGCCGTGTCGAAGCTCAGCCGATTAAATGGTCAGCCGCCTGCGTCGCCTAGGTTACCGCGGCGTTTTGAGCACGTGACTGGAAGCGCTCGCACTGCTCCGTCGAGAGGTCTCGGAGCAGCTCAGAGCGCTCGACGATAGAGGAGAGCGATCGAGAAGAACCAGCCGAACGTGAGGCGCGCGCTCCCATTCAACCAGTCGAACGCAATGCCGCTCGCGAGAGCGCTCTAGAGCGCTCTGAAACAACCAGTCGAAGATGGCATAAGAGATGCCCCCGCAGCCTGTCATGGAGTTTCGCCACGGCTGCCTGGTGGAGCTCGCACGCAGGTGTCCGAGAGCTAGGAGGGAGCTTTGCGCAAGGCCAACAAAGAAAGACGGAAATTAAGACAGCTTCGCACTAGTGGTGCCAAGCCTGAAGGAAGTGCGGAGCTGGGCAGCCTTCTTTGTTTCTTTTCGGTTTTTCTCTTTCTTTCCTCCTCTCTTACTTTCTCTTTCTCTTTTCCAGATTTTAGTGTCTTTTTTCTGTCTTTATTTGCATTTATTTCTGTTTTTCTTCCCACTTTTTCTCTTTCTTTCTCTCTTGCTTCCTCTTTTTTTCAATTTTTGTAAGTGATTATGCTTGCGTTACGCCAAGCGGCGACAGCATACGGCAGCCTACGAACGTCCGCGCATAATATCATCATCATTAAGGCGCTCGAAGAACAAGAGGAAAAGGACTTCTCCTTGGTGCATGTGCGCTCTCAATATGCTACAGCTGGCTATGCTATACGTGGTGTTGCCTGCGTTGCGCCAAACGATAACAGCATACGACAGCATACGACGTAATACGACAACATACGGCAGCATGCCACAGCCCGGGCCCCTAAAAAGCAAAGTGGTACTTCAGGCACGCACTCGCGAAGCTTCGCTTGCCCCAATGTTCCACATAGGGCAACGGCTCTTCATTTTTTCAAGTGTATTCTCCATATTGCAGGAATGATTCACCGTTCTAATTATATGCTTCCAAAGGAAGCTGCAAAGTGACGTTTTACGGCATGACGATGCCTTCTGTATCAATTTCATTTTATTTACCTGTCAGAGCGAAATCGCATTTTAGCGGGGAGTAGCTGAAAAGTAAAAAACAAGAAGTAAAATACAGCATGAAAAAGATTTATGCAACAAATAATAAGCTCCTCTTTATACAGTATTAGCTGAGTAAGAACGAAGATTGTAATCCAATGCAATCTTGCCCTTTCTAATTGCACATTATTAAGTGAAGTTTGTCGTGAAATATGGTTATTAGAAATAGTTAGATTCTGTGTTCGAGTAGGTGGTTCCGTTCTACTTATGGTCGATAAAACGCTGGGATTTTAGTCGATAAAAACGCTGGGGTTTTTAAAAAGCGATCCCAACCTTTTGGATGGTGGTCAATGCCATGGAATATGTACTGAGGTGTTAGGATTATAAGGTCAAGTAGGGTGGGATGATGGAATAATTTGTGAAATGTGGTCAAATGGCATTTTTCCAACGGGATGGAAGAGACGGAAGACCTAATCCGGATTTCATTGAAATTATACTGGTTGTGCGATTGTAGTTAGAAAGTCCTAAACAGACGGAGTTATTCTGTGCAAGTTCAAGTAAAGTGATCAAGTTATCGTGGTAAGAATCACTCAAAGAGGAGACATACTCAAGCTTGGAACCTATTAATATTTTTTATGAGTAGTTGTAGTGCAGATGGCGCTATTGAGAAGCTACAACTTATGAAGCCTAACACGAGATTGGCATTATTAGCAATGGATTTAAAGTGACGTGCCCAAGATAGGTTAGACGTAATAAGAATACACAAGCGTTTATACGAGCTGACCGGATCGAGCTGGACTTTGTTCAAGTAGTATGTTAGCACTGTGTTAGCAGTTAAAACTACGCGTTTAAATCAAATCGCCATGTGCTGCACCAAGCTGCTACGGGGTTAAGATCATATTGGAGGCACAGGCTGTCATTATTATTGATTATTTCATGAAAAACTGGAAATGTGTTCTGGACACGTAAAGACTTGGTCGCAGAATGTCTAAGCTCGAGTAGTTTTGTCTGTGTGTTGCTGAGCTAGCTGAAAGTAATATGCTCGAACTATGTTTTATAATTTCTTTCTATAAGATTTTGCTTCAACCTGACACAAGATTCACAAGAAGGAATCACAAGATTGTAGACTACCGTCTGCAGTTCTACTACTGGGCGTGCTACGCAAAGTAGTAAAGCGCCTTCCGCTTTGTGTCTGTTTTTGTTTTGTTATCGGTGGCAGCGGCTGCATCAAGAAAACATCGAAAAACCATCGTTGCTGTGTGCAAGCTGGTTTCATTAAAGGCAAGAAGGGTGTAGTGATCGCTGCTTCGCTGTGTCACTATGCCTAAAATACTGCTTTAAATCTAGCCGCGACATTTGGCCTACCGAGCCACCTTCGGCTAACGATTCTACCTGCACTAAACAATGGCTAATACGGTGTAGCACAATCGAAGACTACGTTACTGCCAAGAGTTGCTGCGGAGAGATTATGTGAATAATCGAAACTCGAGCAGTTTTTCAGGTAGGTTCTGCTATAGACATTTTCCTTACATTATTCTTTTTTTATTTTTGGTATGTCCGATGATGCTTACTACGTGAGTGTGCTTGATGAAAAAGAGCTGATCTATGCTTAGCTCAAAGATGCAAAAGAATAAAAGCTGGCACTGAAGGATATTACTGTGATGTACTTATGCACTTGAAAGAATCGAAATAGTAAGCTGTGTGAAAATACTGGGAATTACATTTGCACAAAATATGCTTTGGGATGCACACATCGAATCGGATTTAGGCAAATTATCTCGTGTGGTTGGTATGATGGCGCGTCATAGATTTATATTACCTTTTAAAATAAAGCTTCTTATTTACAACACCCTCTTTTTTTCTTCCTTAAATTATTGTTTTTTGGTATGGGGTACGACAACATACACAAATCTTGAAAGACTTCATATATTGCAAAAAAAGTTTATTCGAACGCTTTTTAATGTACCATACAATTTCCCATACTTCAGATTTATTTTTGAAAGCAAATATAATCCGCGTGTTTAACCTTTATAATTATAAGTTAAGAATTGCGTTAAAACAAGAATTAAAAAAAAAACAAGGTTTTTTTCGCGAGCCATCTAATCTAGCAGAAAACACGCATTCATAAGGCACTCGTCACGCAGAACAGTGGAAGGTGGTCACTACACGGGAAAATTATTCTATGCAAAGAATATCGTACACACTACCGACCCTTTTAAATTCATTTAATAAGTTAGACATTGAATTACGAAAAACCTCTGCACGATTACTGCGCGAACATTACATCAGTGCATACTCCCGTAGTAACTAAGTCTGGTTTTTTTTTAATTCTTTTAATTCTTTGTATTTTTGTATTTCTGTATTTTTGAATTCTTTTGAATTTTTTGCATGCTGATTATACTTTCTGTATGATGATTTTCTTCTTTTCTTTCTGAACATGTGTGCTATCGCTGCCTGCACTGTAGAGGTGGCTGCGGGACTCTGTCAAGTTGCTTGTCCTTCAAGCGACTTTTACTCGCAGTCTCCTCCATGGTTGATGGAAATAAAGACGTTATTATTATTATTATTATTATTATTATTATTATTATTATTATTATTATTATTATTATTATTATTATTATTATTATTATTATTATTATTATTATTATTATTATTATTATTATGTTAGTGATTGCTTTCTAGGGGTAGCTTAGCAGATAATGTGTCATCTGCTTAAGCTTGAGGATGCGGGTTTAATTTCCGGTTACGGCTTCCTCATTACGATCAGAACGAAATGCAGGGAATGTCGCGTACATAAACGTAGTTGCTAATTAATAAAAATTATCTTGTTAAAAGAAATCAGTCCGTACAACCCCTGTATGACATGCGTCATTTTCATAGCATTGTTCTGGCTCGTAAATTAGTAGAATAAAATTGATAATACATGAGGTTTTACGTCCGAAAACCACGATATGCTTATGAGAGACGCCGTAGTAGAAGGCTCCGGAAATTTTGACCATCTGGTGTTGTTTCACGTGCATGACATCGCACAGTACACGGGCTTCTAGCGTTTCGGCTCTATCGAAGTGCGACCGCCGCCGCCGGGGTCGAACCGGTGACCTTCGGGTCAGCAGCCACTTATCATAACCACTGCTTCACCATGGCAGACTCCCAGAATAAAATTAAAATGGGCAAGATGTGTAGTGGTCCTAAAGGGTCACGAATGTCTAAAGAAGACAGCGTGCGAGACATGTGCTGCATCTTGGAGATTAAAACATGTGTCTGAAGCACGAAAGCCAGACAGTGGTGGACGGATTCTTTCGAGAGCGCATGAATTATACTAGGGAGAAACAACTTTTATTAGTAGAATGATACGCGATGGTATAAGGGTGGAGCCCCACAGATAATGCTCACTGCAACGGCAACCACTTTCTCTAAGGAAAGCAAGTTGAGCCTCTCTAAAGAGATGGAGATGTATACTCTCAGATAAAAGGTTGCATCACTTCACTGCAAACGAACTCGCCGAGTGCTATTAGATTTCGCTGACAGTAAAACTTCCGCAGCAAATATATAGGAATGCCATAGAGGCATTCGTGCTGTTTGGTCTCGCTACCTACACGTTGGGGTCACCAAACTCCTTTCGCGAATTGCTCACGCCCACTCAAAACGCAGATTTTTTTTGTTTTTAAAGTTCGTATCTGAGTTAACTGTCGTAAAAGGACGAGACAGGCGTGTCCCGCCCAAGCTCTCGGCTGTGCAAGCGACGCCGTCCAGCTGACGCCGAAAACGCCGTCCGGCGAAACACGACGGCCAGCGCTGATAGCAAGTTGCCGCGACAACCCCCCACGCGCGGTTTTCATTTGCATAGCGTGATTTAACGGGAGCTGTGGAGAACATCACCACCGAGATTCGCTAGATTCGAATCATGACGTCACCTCGTCGCCGCGGTCAGCCGGGAAGGCCGCCCGACGTCTTCGTCCTTTCACATCTCTTTTTCGATTCGCCTGTTTGTTATTCCTGACCGCGCGTGGCGGCTCGTTCTTGGTGTTGTTTCTTTAGGCGCGCTCGTATTCGACGCGCACGCGAACATACACGCCCGCGTGGTCTTCCACACTGTTGCCCTCTCCTCTTAACAATCTGCGAGATGATGCGAGGCGAAGAACGCCGTCAATGTCACCGCGCCCTTCCGCTGCGTTTTCCCCCCTCTCCACACAGTGGGTGCTCTTGCCAGGCAAGCTCAAATCACCGCTTTCGATTGACTCTTGCTTTCCTCTTGAATTTCTGGTTTGACTCGTAGCTGCAATAAGGTGGCGGTCGGCGTAAGGTTCCCGCCAGATGGCGGCTGGCTGGAATATAAAAAAGCGCGCGGCACTGCTAGAGGACATATAGAAAGCGCCTTGCGACACACAAAGCACTTTTGCTTCGACCGCTTCCGTTGGAGTGGACACTGCGCAAAAAAAGGTATGTGCGAAATGACAAGGGTGACAGGAATGGTGCTGATATCGCTTCGGAGTCCGTGTGGCGAAGTGTGTGCGTTCATTGTTTCTCAATTCCCACTAAGATTCTTAGAAGGAAGGAACTCCCGCGCTCTTTACATGAGTGCTTCTTGAAGCCGGTCGCCTCTGTTTGAACGTTCTTTCATTTCCTCGGTGAATCTGGTTTTTCGATGAATACTGCTCGAGAAGAGGATTCTGAGGAGAGCATCCTGTGCGAGAACACCCGCAGAGAACTCAGGGAGCTTGCTCAGTCTGTAGTTCAGTACACGATATTCGGTGACTCCAGTAGGTGGTCGTTCTTTTGTGAGGATGTCGTGGGAAACATCCGGGCCATAGCTTCGTGATATGTTGCCCTCCGGCACGATATTTCTGGCGTTGCAGTTGAATGGCGAAGATGTTCCCCGAACAGGAAAACACAAAGACAAAAAAAAAAAGAAACGCACTCATGGGTATCGCTCTCTTTTCTTTCGATTCAATACAGCGGATCGTCTTCACATTTGACATGTCCGGAAATTGTGTCACCTGCTGCTGACAGAAGCGAAGCCAACGCTATGTAGAGCTGACAGTTTTGTTGGCAGAGGGACCGTTCTTCGCTGCTTCGATCGGTGCTTGTTCACGTTCGAGCCCAAGTTACCAATGGAGATGCAATTTTATGGTTGTTGGGCTTAGAGGCATGCGGTAAGGAATAGAACACAATTCGCCTTAAAGCACTACTTACCTCTGATTTCAAGATATTCGACGTTGAATGTCCTGAAACTACGTTGAATAAAAGAGGCTGGTGGTCAACCTGCAATATAGTGGTTTCGTAAGATTCCGTCAGACAAGTCTCATGTCCAATTTACTATTTCCCAACGCAGAACCCTTGTCAGTAGACGACCGGCCTTACTGAAATCTCGGAACAGAATGGCGCATACTTGAATCCGGCTTACTGACCCGCAACGTGATCAGGGAACACGATAACACGATTCTTGCGCAAAGCGAAGCTGTGCGTCCTATTTCTCGTCTTCATTTTTACACAGATGCGTGGTCTGGTTTTTCTCGCTCTTCTCAAACTACGGGCAACGGTGAATTGCAATCGCCAGAAACGAAACGAAGGGCACTGCGAATTTAAAGCAGTCTGGGTTTTCTGATCTGGTTTTTATGCAAAACGTATATTCTTTTGATGAGCTGAATATTTTCTTCTTTCGTGAGTGCTGTCGGTTTCATTACTATGTCATTGGCACTGTGCGCGTCATAAGAAAGAATATAGGCTTCCCAAATTTTACACCTGGTTCAAAGCCGTCAGCTATAACAGAGGGGTGTCGAACAAATACTGGTACTCCTCGACACCGAAATAACAGCGCTAAAAATAAACATGCAGTGATACTTAGTCGTATCCATTTCGATATCATGTGCAGAAATGTAAGTTAATGCGTTCTGTATTTTATAAAGAGATGCCTGTATATTTTTGTTAATAATTACTCCCAATGCCTACCCGTATAGATCTATGAACATGAATATTATCGCTAAAAGATGTACAGGTTTTTTCTTTCTGTGTTGCTCGCTTCAGGACAATGCTGGAGAATCCTGGGCATTGGCGAATAATTTTTTGAACGCTACAAAGATACGCGTGGCCACAAAACGTAGCCTTAAATTGAACAGTGCCATATTGTGAGCCTTTGGTAAAGCAGAAAGGAAAGGAGAGGCGATGCGGCGGCTATCCTGCGCGCATATTCCAGGGATTTGTGCGCACTTAGAATCGCCACTCGATGCGCCATTGAGGTTTGCGTGGAGGTTCCCTACAGCGAGCGAAGTGTGCACCATATCTAGGTCACCATCAGCCGCTCGCGTTAATCCCGAGACGAGTCTTGTTTGCTTTTTACACCGTCCGCAGCGAGGCAGCGTCGTTTGCTTATTTATGCTTTACTTCAGGTGCAGCTGACTGATAGCGTTGAGGTTTTTTCTACTCAAGCCGTTTCTTTTAGTTGATTTTATCTTATATGGCATGGTGAGAGGCTTCACCTAAGACTTCTTCTGGCCGCAAGTTCGGTGCTGTGGAAAGAAACGACAGACAGGAGGCTCAAGGACGCCTTATTATCGCTTATATATCACCAGGCGCATAAAGCAAAAGGAATTGGCAGCAGCACAGGCGCATGAGTACAGATGCAGACGATAAGGCTGAAATGTGTTTCATCATATAAAAATGTGGCAATTGAATTGAGAAGCCTAAGCAACGATTTTCTGTGATCAAATGTAGTTATTTGCAAGGCTATTGGCAGAACACCTGGTGAATGTTTCCTTGATTCTCGAAATATTATATGTAGTCGGTATTTTTCCTCCCCAAAATCATCATCTAATAACTAAGGAGGCCCCCAGGACCCGAATGTGCTTATATAATGCCCCGTTCATTGAGTTGATAAACAGAAAGAAAATTATGAACTTTATATCCCGCAATGAAGTCGTGCAATCTTTGAAGTGGACACAAGGACACGACAACATTATGTTTAGTTTGCGAAGGCGCATCCCGTTTTCTTGTTTTTTGTTGTAAGGCATCGGCTGCTATGTAATCAGTCCTACGTCTTGCGTCTCACATCGCCATTGTCTTCAGGCGCGTCTGTGTCATCTTGCTACGGGCATGAGCACGATGCTGCGGATTCCACTCCCCTACAATGCGATGGAGTTTCATGAACGCAAAATGCCGAAGTGTTCTTGATTAAGGTGCACGTTCCAGGAATATAGGCGGTGAAAGCTTACTATTTTTGATTTACTTAATCATGTATTTGTTTATTCAGGGGAGATGCGAGTCGAAAAACGAAAGTTTTTTTTTTCAAAATTATGCATTTTTTTGTTTTTATTTGCTTTCACAAGTTTAGTTTCTCTACTTTCACGACAAAAAAAATGAAGATTGTAATTAAACTCTAAGTAGGCTAAAATCGATTTTAAAGAGCACAAGGTGGCTACTAAAAACTAAAAAGAGCTCATTGTCTAGAGTCCCCTGGAAATCGTCGCCTGGCTTCTTACCAATGCATTTCGCATGAGCAGTTCACCAAAGCCACATGCTAAAAATAACCATGATTCCCAAGCTCTCATGATGGAAGAAATCATTTTTAAAAAAAACATATATTTGCCGCACAGATGAGCTTTCACTTATACCTTTAAAATGCGTTTTTCTCAAGATACAATTTTGGGCATTTTCTCGAGATTTGACATCATAGTTTTCATACTTCTGATCGCCAGATCGGGATGAAATTTTCCCCACATATTCTTTAACGGGTGAAGAGTACAAGTAACTCCATTAAAACTTGATATCACGTATATAATTATCAGGAATCTGAAATAAGCAATTGGTATGGTCTGAGCATTCTAAGACTTCTGACATTACAATTTTTTTGTCTATTAAAATGCCTCATACGCACTTTCTTGTTAGTTATTTGCATTCTACAGTTAATGTGAAGCAATATGTACCATTAATAGCTCAGTACCTAAAAAATTTAGTGGCAGAAAAAAGTGTGTCCATTTTATACCATTGTTATGGTATAAAAGGAAAACTATGTAACTTGCTATAAAACTGATTACGTATTTGAAATGAGAATAAAAGCT
The DNA here is from genome assembly GCA_030522465.1 of Rhipicephalus appendiculatus. NCBI lineage: Eukaryota > Metazoa > Arthropoda > Arachnida > Ixodida > Ixodidae > Rhipicephalus > Rhipicephalus appendiculatus. The sequence goes on along the minus strand of JALIZH010001130.1, from coordinate 8,394 downwards.
TAGGTATACAGCAAAAATTTCATTTCCCTAGGCTACAAATTAAAGAAGCTTTTTTTTTTTCGAGTAGCATCTCCCCTTAAGGTACGTATGGCCAAGCGAAAAACCCTGCGTGATCATGACACGGTACAAAAGATGGCAAAAAGCGAAAACTCTGAGGCTAGAGGCGCGCGTGTTGAGCTTTCACTTTGTCTTTGCCGCGTACCGTGACTAAAAAAAATATAGAAAAAGTTGGGTTCTTCTAAAATATCAATGCCTCGCCTTTTGCGCGCAGCTCGTTTTTTTTTTTTACGCAGACGTTTATTTATTGACCGACTTATTACCTAAATGCACCGATTATAACAATGTGCATTAGAAGCCATACGCTAAAATTTGCAGAAGGAGTCTTGGTATTACCTGACGCACTTAATACTGATATGGTGCTTATCACCATTGGGCCGTTAATTATTGTCGCTCACTCTTCGAATGATAATTTCGAAAAGGAGCTAAGATGAGTAAATAGTCAACTTCGCGCCAAAATAAGGACCGGCACTGTTTATTCACTGAGGAATACAGGCTTATAAATCCACTTTTCTTCAATGCATGCGCATCGTGCTTGAGCCGTAGTCTCCCTAAACATGCTATCGGACACTTTCAAGATATCGCACTTCTGATTCGTACAGATTGATGGAGGTTTCACATACACAATCGCTACCCCTCTGCTGTGTGAAAAAAGCCTCCAAAATTTCATGTGCTACTTTATCTTTGCTCTCTCCCAAGATCCAAATCTACGTGAAGCGTGGCGGGCATCCACATGATGTCACATGCGTGCTTAGATGTGCAATGTCCTTATTTCTTACAGTAGGATTTGTGCTTCCTCGCTCGATCATAGACGCAGCGCCCCGTCTGGCCAACATAGCTTTTTCCGCACGTTAGGGGTACTTTATAAACCACTTCAGTGGCACACTTTGTTAATGGCCGAGCATGCTTCTTTTTGCAGCCCTTCATCTGTTGAGCATGACTTGCAGGAAGTTATGCTAGGAACAGTAATGGCCAGAGCACAATGCTCCAAGGTACGGCCGGCGTATTGGTTGTTTAGGGCAGAGCATGGGATAAAATAATAATAATAATAATAATAATAATAATAATAATAATAATAATAATAATAATAATAATAATAATAATGATAATAATAATAATAATAATAATAATAATAATAATAATAATAATAATATCTGGGGTTTAACGTCCCAAAGCCATGATATGATTATGAGAGACGCCGTAGAGGAGGGCTCCAGAAATTTGGACCACCTGCTGCTCTTTAACGTGCACTGACAACGCACAGTACACGGGCCTCTACCATTTTGCCTCCATCGAATCGCGACCGCCGCGGCCGGGATCGAACCCGCGACCTTCGGGTCAGAAGCCGAGCACCCTAACCGCTATACCACCGCGGCGTACTACATGCTATAACATTCAAAGAAAGAGCTTTGAGAAATCAAGGAAGGGGAGTTTATGAGGTTTCTCATTGTATGAATATTTCTGGATGTGCGGGAGCTCAACGGCAGTGGTAATAACACGTCAATGCTTGAGGAGATGTGTTGAGTGAGCAATGTCAACTACGTCGCCCACAATCCAGCTTTTTAAAGCAAATGCATATTGCCACATGCCTGCTACGAGGTAGACGAAGACGACAGTGCACACGCGCATGTGCTATACACGGAAGGCAGAAACGAGAAAGAAGAACGCTCTGGCGCGCGGTATTAAAAAGACTGTCCTGCTGCTGCTTTGTTTATCTATGCATCACGATCTCTGTCTTCACGTCGCGACAATATGTTACTTACCGTATCTCCGTATCTCCGCCTCTTTTCACAAAACCTTCAAAAAAAATTGAAAATCAAGGTGGCTATCTTCAGCGAAGTTAATCATGCAAGTTTACGTTTTATGCCCACTTATTTTTAAAAGCTTAACTAATTACAAAAAAGCTGCATTGTCCCGAAGAAAGTCCTAATATTGACTTCGGACTCGTGACGTTCGCTTTAATGGGCCCTTACATACAGGGTTTTATCCTAAAGAGAGAGATGTGAGAACCAGTCTGCTATATCTGTGCCCTCAATATTCCTAACACATGCAGTGAATGTGACAGGCTTCGATTGTGGCTGCTCATGCAGAGAAGAACCCGCCTAGCTACTAATTAATGTCAATTGTGCTCTGCTATCGCTCTGAGAAGGCTGAGTATAGGCTCTCGGAGAGAAGGAAGCGTGAACACAATGGCACCGTCACCGTATTGTCGCGCTGCCAGTCAATTCAAGTAGTTCATTGCTCAATCGTTGAAGGGTACATCCCATCGGTCTATCGTAGTGGCCTGAAACACCCCTCAGCGAGCGGGCTGCAGTCACGACATCTAGTTGCCCGCATAGGCCGGGAGAGTGAAGCAGATTGGAGTAAGGGGGGCGGGGGGGGTTTAGATTGAACAAAATGTCATCTGACGTTGCAGTATGATAGCAGGTCATCCGTCTATCTCATATCTCATATCTCGAATTTCCGAAGGTGATTTTGTGTCAGGTTTTGAGAAGCATAGAGATATCGATCCACAGAATTATTGAAATTTGTACGCCGATCCTGAAATATTGTTTTTGTTCCATGGTTGTGTTTTAACACACGGTAATTGCATTGGACGCCTCAAGAGCAAAATGCTTGAAAAAAGTCACGTCTGTGTCGCTCATGAATATACTTATTCAGAGAATAAAAACTTGCAGGATTCCTTATACATCCGGCTCAGTCAACTCGAAAGCCCTCTTCTTGTTTGTCTTCTAAGTCAATGTATTGAACCTCCCACGCCGACCTCCGAAAACTTTCTGTAAGTAACGTGGGCTCACCGTGCCAACAGGATCGGAGCTATCGTAAGCTTTCTGCACGTCGCCTTGTTTCGTACTGCCTCCGGGACCTTTCACACTTAAAGAGAATTTCTTCTAGGCCTAGTTGGCATAGCATGTTGTATGACATTTTGCCGCTAGTAAAAAACCACACACACAAGAGAGACACGGACACGACGACATGGGCGTCACATGATACCCAGCAATGGTATCATGGGATGACGTCACCGTGTGCCGTCACAACTTTGGCCGTCATGATGACGTCCTCAGGTGATGATGATATTTTGCATCACTCGTGTTGACACCGCCGACGTGGGACGCCGGTCAATCTTCGCGTTTGTTGAGGCATATAAAGCTTTCGCCTTAAAAAAAAATATTGGAAAAAGACAGTCATGCACCGGGCTGGTAGATAGAGGTGCGCGTACAATCTGTTCGAGGCCCCTGGTCAATCGGATAGGGTGACACCACAGCTTCGCTGTCGAACAACTTTCACAGCGTGGACTAGAGCCTATTTCTTCGAAACACACGTCGGTGAAGGGGAAGGAAAATGTCCACCTGTTATGAGATGAAATGTCGTCGTCTCATAAATTTACAAGACGCAGTGGTTACTGATTCTATTGATAGCTGTTAGATGTTTCTTCGGAACCGCGACAGTCTTGCACATGTTCTTGCACTGCGGCAGCGCTGCTCTTACTGACAGGACATTACTGAAATATGGGGGGACCCCGCAGTAGTTGCAGTAGGTGTGATTTTCTTGGCCATTATTGAATTAATGTACGTGGTTCAACAGACCACGATGGTTTAGAATTTACGAACTGCTTACTCAGGACATGGTTGCTTTGTATTTTGTGGCACTTGTTAGGTAAAAATACAAAGAGATCCACACTTCGTCGTCGGTTCTGCCTTTCGCGCTTTCGTATGCTCGCAGCATTACAATTTCTGCGATTACGAGAAAATTAATTTATTGAACCTTTTGCTTTTTCTTCAGAATGAAAAAAAAAATGAAATAGTGGAGGCTTAAAGACAGGGTTATAGTAGTCGAAGCCAATTATATTTAATCTATTCCGAGTTGATTCTTCACATCTGGTTTAAGTTTGTAGAAAGAATTCCCTGCATAGCGTTGTCTATCAGGCGCTAAAGCATTTTGGTTAAATTTTCCCAAGTGTAAGTGTCTCGCGCCTGTGCGGAGTTTCTCCTAGCCCCAATGTTACGTATAGGAATGTTAAACTCTAAGAATGCATCAACGAGCTCTAGATTGCTTTACCAAGCCACTTTCTCCTTCTCGTAGTGAAAACAAAATTAACCATGCTTCGCAGCTTAGCGCAAGAAGCAGGAGTCAGTATATCCGAGCAACCACGTAAGCAACGGGGAAATGAATTGTGAAATATCAGTCACGGAACAAAGAGAGACTTTAGAATTCTTAGTGCATAAATCAGCTCTTGGAAATTTCATAGCGCGCCCCTGAGTGATATAACCTGAGCGCATAGAGTACGCTTTAAAAATGTCGAGAAATTTGCTCAGCCGCACAAAAAAAAATGGATAGAATAACGAGATTCATGCGAATACTATAGACAGGTTCTAGAAGTATTCATTATGTCGCAGACAATTAGTTCCGGGCTTAATTTTATCTTCAATATGAATGCAGTAAACGAACATAAAAAACAGCATTGATCCATACTCGGAGTGAAACAGGTAATTAGAAACGTTCGAGACAGGTCCGCAATGTTAACAACAAAAGAAGTTAGTAGTGGAAGTAAAGAACTCAAGGCAATTTTTCATGAATAATACGCAGAACACTAGTGCATACTGTCCTGCGTACGGTTAAAGAAGTTGGGAGAAGGGAACACATTGTTCAAGCACTTCGACTGCGACGAATATAGAAGCTGGATCGCTGCGAAAGCAAAAGAAAAACTGTTTTATCGCAGGAAGGAACGGCGGCAGTACTTACGTTTCGGGTATATCCACCTTCGTCTTGCTTGATTTTTTTTCTTTGCGTAATTCACTGCACGTGGACTGCGCAGTCACCAATTGCTTCTTAACACGGACTAATTCTCTGGCAGAAATTAAGCCGCCACCAGCAGGTGCCATGATCGATTGTAGAAATTTTTCATTCCCGTTGAAAGGCCCGCTGCATTTCCCAGTTCCGGTTCTCTGCTAAGTGAGAGTGCAGCCACGAGATATTACGCTTCAATTACGGTTCCATCAGTGTGATTAGTGCGGAGAGTAAAAAAGAAACAAAATGCGCTGCGGCGACGTATTACTTTCGGTTGAAGGACGGCGACTGTCTCGGCTTCTGCGTCTTAGAAAGCACTCTGATCCCGCTACCTTGTGCCTTTTTGCAAAAATTTTCGTCCTTTTCTTTACGGAAGCCCCGATGAAAAAGCACTTTCTCCTGTGTCTCTTGCTGTCCTTGAACATCTTGATGAGACGGATACGCTGCCTTTTCTATGCACCGAAAAGTGCTACAGGCTTTTTCTTTGCAGCTTTGCCGAATAACTGCAATGGGATAAAATGTGCCACATGTACCTTTTACTTCTTTGTCAAAATGGTGGTGCTTCCCCGACTGAGCGCATTGTAGTGGGTGGGAAGCCTTCAACCACGCACTCGTTGCACATTTCGCAGTGGGTTTTTCCTGGTTGTCATTGCGCTCTTCTAACACGCTATATTACACATGTTAACGCGATTCCTAGGCCGACATGATGCCTCTATGTGTTTTTTTTTTTTGGAAGGAAATTTCAAGCACCAGGGTTGCTTTTTGGTAGAATACTCAACTGGCACTCAGAGGGTCCGAGTTCAAATCCTGCCCGATGGTGGATTTTTTTTTCTCATTTTGTACGATAGCGGTTACGGGCACCGGCGGTTGCGGACAACTGCGGCACTGGTGTTGTGATCGCATAAGAGCTTTCGCTGTATAAATCAAATCCACTAGTCATAACACATGTACCACGCAGTTATTCAACGGATGTAACCAATGCCGCACATCACAGACCATTGTTTGAAATACGGCAGGTCGAAAATCGCATAGAACATGATAGCACCTTGACTATTATCTTCGTCTATAGCAAAACACTGCATTTTTAAGGGGGTATGTGACCAAACTGCAGGCAAGAGGAGTAATAACTTTAACCGACAATCACTGCTTCCACATTTTTATGTAACAAATGCACACCCATCACAAAAAAGTAGCGCAGCATGCACTATGTAGCGCAAGGCTGGGTTATAGCAGAGCTGCTGGGCACCCAGCTGGTCCTGCCTTGGCAAGGCTTCTACCCTCTCACCTCTCTCTTTCCCACCCCTTGCCACACTATGCTATACACGGCTGCGCTTGCTCTCTCATATAGCAATGTGCCACAGAAATTGGGTCAAATCCCAGTACTCACCACACTGGTCCACTAAAGATTAGGAGAACACACGGGTGGCAAACGCCGATTAGGAGCCGCAGGTTTCAGCTATTCTTGTTAACCATCTGAGCCGAATGCTTGGGCGGTGATTGAGTGGGTTCCGGTTCATTATGATGACAATTTTATCCACTACACATGGTAAACCTCGACCATAACAACCCTGCTTTAAATTACACCGCATGTACAAGTGTGTGTGACGTGCACGGAAGAAGGTTAAACAAGGCACGTTTAACCAAAGGATCAGATTCTGATTCATAATCGTCCATGAGTGCCGCTGTCATTGGACTGTGAGTTTTTTTTTTTTTGCTGGGCACAAGTTCGTCTAAAGAGTGCAAAAGAAGACCGGTTGGTCGTGAGGTGAAATTATTCAAGATATTGCTAAAAAATACCTACCTATCAAGATGGCGATTACCTGCTTAAGCACATGCATTTATTATGCCACGTAAAAATTAGAAAGAACATTTCATTCTCTTTCAAATATAAAATAGGCGTTTGTTTGATAAAAGTAAGCTTAGCTTTTCCTTTGTTCGTCCTACTCGTGAAACATTTTGCTTAACTACCTACTCGCCGTCATGACAGCGCCTTGTCGTCTTTGGACCACTTGGATTGAGTATAAATGCAGAGCAAAAATATTGACCAGCGCTGATTGGCGTTTAAATTTTATAGCAGCGAGCGAAATTTCTGTGTGCGGTCTAAGCCATGGCACATTTCTACACGCAGATTGCAATGTCAAAACAAACAAGAGAGCTGACAAAATACGACGTTAGCGCACAACGTTTACGAAACTTTATGAGCGAAATCACTTTTAGCATCACAATCACGCTCAATAAAACTGGTGAAAAAGAGGAAAGAACAATTCCAGAAAAAAAGAAGCACCGCGGACAGATAAATCAACAAGCCATTTTCAAGAGAGCCCACACATATCAAGATTACACTTCATTTGCAATATTGGAGCTTATTCCTTGCCACGAAAATTAAGCGCACGCATAGTTCGCTGAGTCTTCTTAGTTCGTGGATTTTTGCTCGGCGTTCTCAGCAGTTCTTCATTATGAACCAATGTGCCCAAATCAAGGTGCTGGATGTCTTGGCATTTTGTGCAGGAGAGCAGCAGCAGACATGGCGTTCGTTAGGCAAGCAGTTCTTCTTGTCGCCCTCGTTGGCGCCTGTTGGGCACACAAGGACGGTGCCCCCGACTCGGCTTGCGCTACCATGATTCCCGAGCACAAGGACTCAACGCACGAAGTGGCCGGACCTTCGACGCCCTTCCACCTGGTCCAGGACAAGAGAGACTTCAAGGCTGGAGACGTCGTCGCCGGGTGGGCACGCATTTTTTGTCTTAATGCTAAAGGCACACTGTAAACCACTTTGCACCCTTAAGGCGGTTTCAAGCAAGCAATACACCCTTTTGCCTAACTAAAATTCGCAAAAGTTAGGGTGTAAGGGTGTTTTCCTTCCCTAAATAGCTTTTAAGGGCTAATGTTTCAACTAAAACACCCTTTCGGAGCTAAGGGTGTTATGGGTTATTGAAACACCTTTGGCCCACACGAAACGCGCCGGACAATAACTGGGACTAGCGGATTGAAAAGTTGTTGGATATTAGGCGAGTTTTGATTAAAAATCTTCCCCTTTTAGGGCCATATACAAGCGCACCATAACCTTTACGTCTATTCGTTAAATGCATCTCTGCTCTACAAATAACGCGACCAGAGACAACCCACACAAAATGACAACACACCAGAGAAAATGACAAGGGGAAATATGGCACACCACAGCTGCATTGCATGTGCGGATTTCACGCTGGGTAGAACTGGGGTAAGGATTTTTTTAAATTGTGGCATCATCTGAAAGATGCATGTACTAACCCTTAGAACGTGACTGTACAATCAAGACAAACATTTTAGCGCAAGTGGCGAACGCCGCAGTGAGAAAATCGCTACACTTGGATGTATTCTTCCTCAGCCTGACAAAAGACAGCAGTAGGCAGCATCTACCTGTCCAAGCCCGATTGGGCTGCAAAAGCTAGCCATTCCGGAATTCCCGAAGCTCTTAGCCATTTTTTCGCTCTGGTCATTGGTCATTCCTGCTCACCTTTTTTCAGGGCTACTACGCATGTAGGCGGAAATGCCCGGTGAAAATGAGCT